>JAJJMA010063008.1:501-14651 GCA_023529015.1 Papaver nudicaule
TTAAAAAAAAAAAAAAAAAAAACATTGTCAACCTAGGAAACGAAAAATGTATCAAACACACCAAACCGACATAAAATTCTTTCACCTACTAAAACCATAGTGCGAAACGAAAAAAAACTAAACCCTATTCAGTGTTGCTCCCATCGGCTTCACCTTCACCACGCTCACGCCCACGCCTACGGCCACGACCACGACCTCATTTAGAAGTTTCTCCCGTCTCTTGAGTCTCTTTAGTGTCACTAGTTTCAACATGACTCCTCTTTATTTTGCGTCGTAATTCTGGAACATGTGCTCTGCCTCGGGCATATGCATGTGCCTCATGTGTTGAACATGCTGATTCAGTTCAGCATCGGTCAACCCCTTTCCTTTATCTGATCTCAAACACAACCAGATGAGGATATCTTTCAACAGCTCCTTCTATTATCATTAAAAAAAATTTAAAATATTTGAGTAATATAAGTATGAATCTTAAACAACTCAATTGCAAACTATATACTTATCATCAGGTACGATATTAAGCCCACGTCCACCACGGCCACGAGGGAGAATGACTTCCCCTTCCTCGCGTATCACTTTTGCATGCGTGAATGCAAGGTACCATTTCAGGTATGCTTTTGTGCTCTCATGTCCGAGCACCACCGGGTCCCATAAAAGATATCTGTCTATCAAATTATCCATTTGTTCGCTCCAATCTTGGTTCAAGGGCTTTGAATCGTAAACTACGTCAATACGCCCAACATCAGCACTTGATTTTCAACTATCCACTTTGAATTTCCCATCACCTCGTTTGTCAATCGGAATATCTTGAATATACCCGACTTGCCTCATTATTCTGCTCGGATCGTACATTGTATGCCCAAGGGGGTGCCACAAAGGACCATTGTATATACAAATTTGTTCTCTTGGTGGTATCTTTCCATTAATCTTATCCTCCCTGTAGGGGTCAAAAACTACCTCTTGTGCCTTCATGCTGTCCAATCTATGGCGAACAAAAAGGTACCAATTCTTGTTACCCTTCAGCTGATCCCCCGTGAAGATGTACCTCTTGCCTCTTGGTTGACCTGGTTCTCATTGGCCTTCCTTTAGCAAATCCTTCCAACTCTCATGCCATGCCATCAATTTCGAAAAGTGTTCATATCCACACCTGTGAAAAACATCAACTACACATAAACAACAGTCCATATATTACGGATTATGTACGAACTTAAACTACCGAAATCAATATATTACCTGCAGCAGAGACGTGTTGCAATTGATTTGAGCAGTTTTATGACGGGAAACCTTTCTCAACGCCGTGTTCACGTGTGACACTATGGTTGTTCCCCATGAGTACTGATTCACCTTATCCAAGGGATGTAATAGATGAATGTAGTTGGCGTTCACCCTGTTACCGGCAGAAGAAGGGAATACACAAATAGCGAGGAAATATAAGAGATAAGCCGCAACATCCAACTCAAAACCAATTGGTAATGAGTGGAGTGGCCCATATGATTATTAACCGCAGGATCTTAGAGTGCCCATACCATGTGGGACTAATAATCTCAACACGCCCCCTCACGTGTAGCCTAGTTGGGTCTAACACGTGGACATATAACCGGGTGACGCGGAATAGAGGTGCGGTCATCTTAAAAGTATGATGAGCATCTTCAAGAGTGAGCCCCATCTCGCCGAACCCAAAATGCACGGTGTCGGTCTCTGCAGAATACCTCTCACAAAAGGCTGATATTGTCTCGGTGTCATAGTTGATAACAGATTTTTCCACGATTGGCATCAGACCGGAGTGGTCTACAATCTGTATGAACCTTTCACATTCATTTTCAATCTTCCAGTTCAACACATTTTGGTATGACGTTTGGTGCCTCAATAGTCTAGTGGCATTCGAATGATCCTACGAGATATAAATTTATTAATACAAATCAACCGGTTAGCTAAACATATCTTAAATGACAAGCAAAGGACGAGGTTATTACCATGGTAGAGTAGATTGACAAGCAAAGGACGAGGTTATCTTAAAAGAACATCTCCACCATCAGCCGGTACCCCGTAAGGTCCGTATTCTTTTAGTAGCATCAGAGTTGGATCGGGAATGTGTGATTCCTTCGGTTTACATTTCTTCTTGCCTTGGGTTTGGTCTTCACCTTGGGTTTGGTCTTCACCTTGGGGTTCTTCATCACCATCACCTTCCTCATCATCATCATCACCTACCACATCATCATCATGACCACCAACTCAATTCCGGATTAAGTCATTAGGGTAATACCCCAACATCGCCGTATTCATCAAATTGCATTTGGAGCACGTAGTCAGGAAAATCAGCCCTTGGAACATTAGCATCACCATCAAACTCCGTAGGAGTAGGAATTGCATCATGGTTTGGTTCACAGATTATCACGGGTCGCTCTCTGGTAAGATGACGACTTGGTTTTGAACCCTCATGTGGCATTTGTCTTTTTTCCCTTTTGATTTTCTCTAATCTTAATACATACACAAAACAAAAATTAACAAGTAAAACTGACACATAAAATCGTCATGGAAACAAAACACTATACGGTGATTTACATCAAACATAGAAATCGTCAAGGAATTCGATGAATGTATGACGATTTGTTTCAACATTACCCTAAATCGTCAAGGTAAACCAAAACAATTTTTCATAAAATTGGACAAAAGCAAAGTTTTTCTAGGTCTAAACTCGTCATGGTTTGGGACAATACTGAGACAACGCTAAGGGAAAAAAAAAAAACTCGTCAAGAATTTATCTTTCCATGTCGATTCTAGCCATGCAAAAATAAGAAATATAGTATGGAGTGTCTAAAATCGTCGAGCATTGGTGAAATAGCTCAACGATTGTTCTTTATATTTTCCTGAAAGTGAAAAATCGTCAAAGATGAGCCAACATCCATGACGAGTGTTCATGCTGTAAATTCAAATTAAGTGTTTCTAACTTATCAAATCGATCCAAAGTACATTGAAAACAATTGCAAGGGTGATTGGAGTAACTTACTTCTTCTTTTGCGCCAAAGATTTGTCCATTTCTTCCTCCTGTTGTTTGTCGTCTTCTTCATGGGGTTTATCCTTATTTGAGTTTGATTTTGTCTTTTCTTTCCTCCTCTTGTAAATAATTGTTGAATCATCTCCTTGTCCGTCGCTAGCCATGCATCTAATGTGGAAAAAACTAAACTCGAATTCGAGAGTAGTAAGGGTTTTGAGAAAGAAAAAGAATGGTTTTGAGGGGGGCAACTGGTTAATGGAAGTGTTTTTTTTTTGTATGAGAAGTGGGAAATTTGTGGTAAGTTAATGGAGGAGTAAGAGTAGGGGGGGTGGGAGGAGTTTAATTTTGTAACTGAAATTGAGAGGGAGAATTAGTGGGTGGAGAGTTAATGGTTAATTAGAATTTGTAACTGATTAGAATAGGTTAATTGTAATTAGTCACCCCTTACAAACTAGGATGGGATATGGTAAGCACATCTCGCTCCCATTGAAAGTATCCTCGCCCCTAAAATAGCCAGGATAAATAGGTGGTATGTATAAAGTTTTGTAGCTAAAAATGTAAGATTTTATACAAATGCCTGTCAATATACAATTTACAGGGCTGCTACTCTCCTCCGAAAAATCTTTCTCGATCTAAACCATATATTTATAACCCCACTCCATCTGAACCCCACATTTTGAAAATCATGAATCCCACCCTGAACCTGAATCTAAAATCTGAACCACTGAACTTTAGATGCAGGACTGAGATAATTTGCCTTGCTATTTTGGGGGCGAGATGTGCCCAGTTTATAAGGAGTGACTAATCATGATTAACATAACTAAAACGAGATTAGATAGTTGCTCCATTATCACCACCATCACCTCCATTATCACCACCACCATCTCCAATTCCACCACCACCTCCTTCACAGCTCACCACCTTCATTATCACCACCACCACCACCACCACCACCTCCAATTCCACCACCACCACCACCGCCTCCATTATCAACCACCACCTTCGTTATCACCACCACCACCTCCAATTCCACCACCATCATCGCCTCCATTATCACCATTCACCACCACCGCCTCCAATTCCACCACCAATAGTAACATTTATCAAATCACTTAAACGAAGAACGTAAAAATCAAGTATACTTCAAAATTCGGATTTTGAAACTTGGTTTGTTGATTAACTTACATTACAAAGATGGTTGGTAACATAATCGAATGATGCTCCAATGAGGAGCTTAGTTCACTAAAAATACTATGATTTGTATGATGAATACTCAATCTTTTCAAGTTACAGAGAAATCGTCAAGAGTTCGTCTTATAATCATGATGATTGTTCTTGGCCCTTTTAGTTATAGAGAAAAAATTTATTTTTTTTACATAAAACCTTGACGACTTTTTAGAAATTTTCAGATTTTTTCCTTTGTCCAAATCCTTGTATCTCTGGTAAAAAATCATGAAAATCGTCATGATCGATGGTCATAACCATGAAGACTTTTCAACTATCAAGAACAATTGTCAATTTTTTTTTTATCATCGTCCGTTGCGAATTTCTTTGATCGTCAAAGTTTTTGACCCTTAACCGTGACGATTCTGGGTTAATTTGAAGGTTATTCAATGAAATTTTTTGAATTTTTCAAATATTGAATAAATTGGATATCTAGTTGTGATTAAATCGTTAGTAGGAATGAAGAATTATGTGGTTAATGAGATCTCACGTTGAAGATGATCATGGTTGTTATGAAGAATTATTAATGATCGAAACTTGATGAAGATGATCATGAATGTTGATGATGGAGATAGAGACTTGATGAAGACGATGGTTATAAATTAATAAAGGTGGTGGTGGTGGTGGCAGGCGGCTGTGGTGGAGGTGGAATTGGAGGCGGTGGTGGTGATAATGGAGGTGCTGGTGGTGATAATGACTAACTATCTAATCTCATTATAATTGGCTAATTAATAATCTAATATTTTCTATAATCAATAATTTAATTTGTTAATCCTAATCACAATCTCTAATCCTAATTATGGTGGATATGGGGTTTTTGAAAATTACTTCACTCTAACACTATTTTGGCCTTTGGTTCTCGCCCCATTGAAAAAATCCTCGCCCCCAAAATAGCAAGGATAATTTGGAAGGTGTTTGGAGAAGAAATTTTGGAAGGAAAATATATGTTCCGTACAATTTATGCATCAATGAGTATGAGTAATATTTTGTATTGAACATAACCCAAAATTTTACCTATCTGTTGAATGACTTTGGCAACAATCATTCTAGATTGACCAACGAACATCCCATTAGAAAGTTCCGGGAGAAAATCCATAGGTTGGATGTTGAGAAAGACCACGAACATCTCAGTCCATAGTTTAAATAACTGTCTGAAAAACGTTTGCAAGATCTCGGTCTGGTTTCCCACGGTAAGTGTTATGGCAAATTTATGTCCTAAAAAAGTTTATGAGATCCTTCTCGGGATTTTCCACAGTAAGTGCGGCACGACTGTTTTGGCAAATTATATGGAACGAGGAATCAACTACTTGGCAAATTCTAATCCACATTCTTAATGTTGGTTATTATAATCTTAGCGGCAGTCAATGATTTAAAGCTAACCTATTTAAATCATTAATATGTTTTATCGGTTGATATCATGTGACATAGAATGTCTAGCTTGTGGTGGAAGTGGAACCACCACTTAATCAAAAGTTGTAGTTGAACTGCGGAAGTGTGCCGAACGATAAACGGCTAAAAGTTTCAGGAGATTTTTTTTTTATTTTATTTCTCTTCCTTTTGTACTCGGATTTGGTTCTTCATTTTCAATTCAAGTCGAAAAACTGGATGGATTTCGATTGCTTCTATACTGCCCCCAGCATTTTTTATAATCTAGTTGCATCACAATTGAACATCATTTTTTTTTAATCCAGTAGCATCACAATTGACCATTCCTATAATAATAAAATTGAGTCAATTTTTTTGATGCCTCTTTTGTACAACTTAAGCTTAAGAACTTGCAACTTTAATACTTTATCTCCAGTCATGTACGTACCTAAGGCAGCTGCAGACCCTGTAGTAGAGGTAGGTAGCGTGATAATAATGTCTCATGACTCTCATTCCACATGCTTCTCGTGAAAAGCCTTTACCCCATTAGGTAATTCTATGTACCCAGCAGCACTGTTAATTCTTTGTAAGTTCGAATGTGTTTGTGAACATGAAACCTACCAATGCGAATTTATGAGGGTTCAAGGTAGATAAATTGATTCTGGGACACCTTAAATTTTGCTCGTCAGTGGAGCTCAGATGTGCAGTGGTCTGAACTCTGAAGATTATACATAGCTTTAACCCCCTACATCTGTCTTCATATTTTAAAAACGGAGGCTTTGGGAAAGTATCGTTTTCTTCTGTTTTAAAATAGATGATATAATTGGAGGATCAAAAGAACTGATGCAAGGTTATTATTCTTTACTTTCCATCACCATACAAATGATTAGATCTTGTGCAATTTTAGCAGTGCAGAACTGGCATACAACTCATTTGCTTTGGATGCACCACTTGCTACATAAAGATCCTGTTCCTATAATAATCCCTAGTGTTAGAAGTCGTGCACTAATCTACTTCTGCCAATATCCAACAAGCCAATACATACTAGTGCTAACACACATGGGCCTTCCTTCCTACTAGCTCATTTCACAGTTCTCTCATGGAAATGGATTGCAAACCAAGTAAATTATTTATCCCAATTGGTTATCCCTAGGAACTAAGTCATATCCCCTCATGGCTGTATCCCTCTTGTTTTCTTTGTTTTAGTTGATCAGCAAACCCAATTAAGATTAACCAACGGGCTTTCAAACAAATACATAGTCACATCTACAACCCCTGAGTACACGAAAAGCCTTTATCTTTACTGTACAAATTTGTAACTTGTCAATGTCATGAATACAAAGAGTGCAGAGAACTTATCATTACTTAACAATGTGAATGTATAAGCTAGGATCACTAGCAGAAAAAAATAAAAGGTCTGTAGTTCGCAAGAATTGGTAACATAAATTTTGATATATTTCATCTACCATCGTCAGAAGTTATTACCAAATTAGGGAAACATATAGAAACACTAGACAGTAGACAAACAGGATTTACAATTCTAACTAAATCAGAAAGAGGCATGTTCTATCTTATATACAGCAAGTTCATGCTCGTAATTTTCTTCTAAAGCCCGAATTAATATTCATCACCTGACATGAGAATCGTAAGGCACGAACACAGGATCGGGAATGATGAGAGGAAGCTCATCTATGTAAAGGAACAGTCTTTGCAAGTTCTCCCTGCATATGGATGACATGTCGACGATATCACGGCTGTCTGTATAAATCCATAGGTCAGCGGAGTTCACTCTCTTGAGACTATGCCGGCAGAAGGGGCACGACTGAGACCGTGCACGCCTGAAGCAGAACCAAGATTTAATGAATATATTATGTTTAATACTTGATCATTTCATTTGAATAAACAGATACAAAAAACACCCTAGCAATGGTAAAGATGGTGATAGTTGCCTTCCGGTATTGGTGGCAAATATTAACCAATTTGGTATTGGTGGCAAATATTAACCAATTTTCTGACATCTAAGACGATAAATATAAACGGTTGCAATCTACAGATTCTGGCGGAATTTGCCTACTGTTCAACCGTATTAGATTGACAGGCTCATGGGTACTTGAACAGGTAATACGACATACACCACACAGATGCCAGGTTCAACACTTGAAGGCCAGCCAGATGGTGAATTTTCGTTAGACCACAAAAAGCGATGTACGACACCATATGTTTCTCCCTTGCCTTTTAAATAATATTCAGCAACTGAGAGGTGTAACTCTAATCGAAGTAGGTCAATTGGTCTAATGATTGCAATGAGATCATCTTAACAGTCTCACTGGATAGTTGGTCGATTCCTTTAAATCAATTGAATTAAAGTTAACCGATGAATTTGGTTTATTCAGCAAGCAAGAAAGAAACTGCTTACCAATCTCGGTAGCATTTCAGGCACAACGCATGATTGCATTCAGGAAGCACAACCTTTGTGTTCATCTCCATGCAGATCCCACATTCCTCTTCCCTCTCTATATCAACTGCAGAGAGTTTTCCTTTTGATAAATCAACCTTTTTTTTGTACTTTGCGGCACAGACCTCCTTCTGTTTTCGGTCATCCACGTCGGTGATTCCTCTCTCAAGTTGCAACAAAGAAGGAAATATCATCGCTGTCCATGGAGAGGTAAACTTCTATAAGTGACCAAAAGATAGAACATTCTACTAGGATAACATAAAGCGAGCTGACGACTTTAACTCACACATGACTAAGCGATGAGGTATTCAAGTATTAATTTCAAGACAGCGGTCACTCACCATAAAATTCTCTAATACTAGCTTTTCTTTCATCAATGGACATAGTGGTCTTGCCATCTGCATAAACCTGCAAAATACAGTCACATCATCACAATCCCAACAATGAGTTCAGATACACTACTAATTACTTCAATGCAAAATTTGCCCCAATACAAAAACAAAAATCGTGAGTAGTATGTATGAATATAGACACTAAGACTCACCTTATAAATAAGAATTCTAAGCAACCCAAGTGCACCAGCGAGGTTACAATCAGTCCATTGTACGAAAAATAGAAATATGTGAGCAACAGGACTATAAGACAATTTCATCTGAACACACGCACCATCATACTCCCTCGGGTACAGGGACGCACTGTATCAATTAGAAAAACACAATACTTTTAATACTGAGGAAGGAACAACGAAAGCAAGATTTTTCCTTCGCTTAAAATACTGAGAAGTTCTTCCTTCAAATGACTAATTCTTTATCTCATACATTCCGAGTAACTCGTTAGCCCATATATATAAACGCTACAACTGAAGGTAATCAATGGAAAGAAACAAAAAACGGAATAATCAAGAAAACAAGGATCATTGAGTAACTGAGAACTTATTGACACTTGAATATAGTCAAAATGCAAGATTCAGCTGAAATTCTATCCTATTTACATTAATAAAAGATAAAAGAATATAAAGAATTAGACAACTAGGCAAAACATACAGATAAGATCAAAATATCCCATTATCCTTTTAACAAAATTAAAATTAAAAATAATTCATTAATTGAAACACAAGAAAAAACTCAAATGAACCTCGAATTAGAGAAGAAAAACTACTCAAAAACTGGGAATTAACATTCCGGATAAAACAAATTAATCAAGCGTGGTGAATATCAGCTAACAATTCACTGAGCAGACAGCGAAAAGATGAGACGACTTACAGTGTATTAGCGTGTTGAATATCAGCTTCAAGAGCTTTAAGAGAATCCTTAAATGACTTTCGCATCGCCGTTTCTTTCTTCACTACACCAAATTCCCATCCAACAAACAAACAAACCCTCTCTATCAAACCCTAGAATTCTCAATGAAAAAAATTCTTCCTTTTTCTTCTGCCCTCTTCTTCAATAGTTGTATATTTCCAAAATTAAACCAAAACTTCTAAAAAAGGGTTCATTACACACAAATTTAAACAAGAGAACGCTAAAAGAAATTTGTGTATAAATTAGCTAAAACACCTAGAATTTTCTTTCTGGAAATTTCTTCGTTGAAATATTTTCTTTTTTTAACTGAGTGATCATTACTACTACTTTTTCGAGTGTTAAAGCCAACAAACTCTCTGCATTAATGTATGTGTTCGTCTCTGACACGCAACTTCAGATTATCTAATCCCAAAATATAGTCCAAATACCAAAACACCCCTGTGTGATTGCATTTGTTACTAAAATACCCCTGAAGATATCTGGTTCGAATTTTATACTACCACAGTACCACTTTGTGAAACGACCCCCCTTGGTGCAGAGAGGAGAGAGGAGATGTAGAGCCTGAGGTGGCATTACCACCACCCTCAGATCTATAGGGGGCACCATTGAATTGTTTTGTGGGTTTTTCCTAAATTTTTTCTCCCTTTCTTTCTCTATTTCTCTCCTCTCTACTTCTCTACCTCTCTGCACCAAGAGTTTTCGTTTGTAAAATTGTGGTTAGTTGACGAGGTTTGTCCTTCTCACTGACCTAATTGATTGTCTGTCTCAAATCTCAATTGTTTTGAAATATATTTTGGAAAAGAGGGAGAAATTAACACATCAGCTGACTATCAGTAGTTCAGTACAAATGTCATTCATGCATTAGATTTTGATTCGTGGGGAAGATTGGTCCAGCTGCAATCAATATTGAGGCTTTGGATCGTCCGTGTCCGCACCATATTTGCAGCTAAACTTTGGATGGGGCTTTTTCGACCAAGGTTGTGAAATCGTAAAACGCAGAACGAATCGTTTTTCATTTTTGAGAATCGAATCGTATATTGAAACGTGAAACGCAGATTTATGGTTGATTTTTGACTCGTATATATGGCTACAAATATCATATATATTCTCTATATTATTGTCTCAAATGCATAATAAAATATTAGGTTACAACAATTTTAATTATTTTGATTTATTATGTACATAAGCTCATGTAAAAACCTTATAAATATAAAATAAATTCAATATAAGCACCAACAACGAGTCTGGTGCCGTGGTTTGCAGTTCACTAAATAACCTGGGGGTCTTGTGTCTTTGAGAGTCTGGAACGTTGACTAAGGTCAAGATCACGATTTCTGGCAATTTCGATTCAAACATGCAATCTGAAACGGCTAGTTGATTTTCCGGAACGAATCGTACGAGTCAACTCATGACTCGTGCGATTTTGATAACCCTGTATTCGACCATAGTTGAGAGTGAGTGCCTGGAAATCTCAAATGGTGGGACCCACACATCATATCTAATATCACATCTAAACCGTTGGATGCATCCACGGTATCACACACGGGATAAATCAGTGTCAATGTAATTATCCAAATCATTATCCTTACATAAAAATAAATGATTCATGTCACGACGATATAGCAATTGTTTGATGTAAAAACGACAAGAGAAGAACCAGTTGGTCCTACTCCCATTTGGAATTAGATAATGTTTTTGAACTATGGGCTACGTTGGTTGTTTACCTATGATTTATCGGCAATGTTCATTTGACCATAAATAAGAATTACTCCTACATTTGATTTTAGGTGATATGTCCATTTCAAGATGAGATCAATAGAGTGTGGATTAAGGATACAATATCCATCCATCTTTGATTAATCCTCAAACTATTAATTAAAGCTGTTAATTAAATTAGTGTTACACTAAAAATGCACAATAACTTTCGGATCTTATTTGATAAGGATTACCAGGAAGATAATTTGAGTGAATACGAACGACCAAGACCAACATACTTGTCGAATGAGTTTGTAGAAGACTAGTAGGTGTCGAAATGAACATGAATATTATGCCAAAAAAGAGGATACAAGTCCAATTTTTGTTTTCATGTAGCAACTTGTTAAAATGTCAATGGAAGATTAGGAATAAGATTAACAGGAAATTTATTGAGTGGGATAAGGATAATATTACTTAATTTGTTTTATTGCCACTAATTGAGCCACCATTGACTTTAGTGTGGACATCACATCATACCCCACCAATCTAGTTCAATTTTAATTCCATTTTTGCTTTGTTTTGCTCGTCTTATCTTTTCCATTTTATGTTTTTTTCTTAAACATTAGGGCAACTCCTATGGGAGAAAAAATCATCCATATCTTTGTGATACTCCACAAGATATGGATAGAAGTGGCAAAAAAACGCCACTATGGGGCAGTTTTGATCCACAACTTGTGGACGTCCAGAGGGTATGCATCAAATTAGAGGTACTCTGTGTGGATTAGTCCATCCGGACACGGTTTAGAATCTTCCTCCTCCCGCTAGAAGAAACAAACAATCATCACAAGCCATTAATAAACAAAACATAAAATACCAGTTCATAGTCCAAGGTAAACCCTAATCTTTTCCTTTTACTGAGAAATTTCTATGATGAACATTGTTTTGAAACGTTGATTTAATTCTTTGATAATCATTATTAGGTTCCTTACAAATGTGTTCATTGAATTTTTACCAACTTATGGTGAGTAATTTTGAACATATGAAATCTGTTTGATATAATTCCTAGCAGAAAAAAGTATTTAGGTTGTTTAGGGAGAGATGTTGGATCAGTTTGTTGATTCATAACCGAAGCAAATATGCAAAATCAGTCTGAATTATTATTAATTAACAAGAAATTTGATGCATTTGTACTTGCACAGGTGCTTTAAATTTTAGGTACTTTAATGGTTATTATAAAGATGATACAGTTTCTTTAAGTTAGTAGCTACATATTTTAGTTGTAAATGCAGTTATGCGGAACAGCAAACAGAAATGATTTGCGCTTATTATGTTTATGCTACCAAAAGTTGTTGCCGGCAAAATGAGTTAATATCCAAGTACTGCATTCATCCAGCTAAGTTAAGGTTCCTAGTTATCATGAAAAAAAGAAAAAACCATTTCACAAATGTGGTGTGGAGCCAGTTGTATAATATATCAACCTATGAACTGAATGACAACCTGTCGGTTTTGGATTTATAAAACCTGATTGTAAATGACATTTGCTTGGTTCCCTCTGTTATGAATTGCTTTGTAAGTCGGTTTTGGATTTATAAGGCCTGCTCGTAAATGACATTTGCTTGGTTCCCTCTCCTGCATGTTATGAACTGCTTTGTAAGTATTGATCGCACAATTACTCTTGCAGGTGCACAAAGTGCGGGCAAGATTTCAAAGTTTCTTCAGAGATGGAAGACATTTATGTGGGCACAATCAGTAAAAGTGCGAGTCATGTGGTGTACGAGTTGATGCTACCTGATGCATTGGAGCCCCTTAAACATGCTTATATAAGTATACAGTCATGAGCCGTGAGGATATAACAGAGTAGTTTACAACTCTCTTATCACCAATCAAGGTGGAGGTCTCCAAAGAAGCACCAAGTGTCATTAGGTCTAAAAGCCATGCTACTACAACAAGCCGTTCGAAAGAATGCATGTTGGGATGACATACTTCTCAAGATTGACCTTGTCTACATTTCTGTATTATGTATACTCTGGTACAAATCTTGTTCAGTACCAAAAATGCATGTATGTTGCATTCTCTTCATTTATTAAATCCAAGTGTTTCGAAGTACTTTCATGACAATTGCAATGAAGCTCATAGGAGAAACAATTGTGAAAATTAATATCTATGCAATTAATTATGTGAAAACTGTTGGTTTTGCCTAGCTTCAATGCTATATATATCATCTGCATCCAGGTAGTATTAATGGTCCTCTTCTTTTGTTTTTTATGCAACTGACGTAGGGTTCTTTCCGGCCACTTTTAAATGGTAGAGATTTTTGCTCGACGGCCTTTTACGGAAGGGAGGGAAACGTATGAGTGAAGGGAGTTTTAGTAGTATTTAACATTTCGGGTTATAAGGGGTCCTTTCGTTTCTTTCTAACAACCATGTCGAGTCATCTATTTGTCCCCCCCACATGATTCCTTCCCCCCTAAATCATGATTCAAAAATAAAGACTTTCATTACTTAGTTAAAAGATCTACCCTTAACATCTTCAGATTAGAAACAGGGAATTATCTCTATACAAAACTGATCTCCTAGTTCTTCTGGCTATTATGGCTATGGTATCAACCATATCATTAGTATTTGGTTTTTTGTTGATCCCTCTCATAATCCATAATTACAAATATATCCCATCTTTTAACAGAATTAGCCCCATATCCCTTCTATTAGTTTTAACAACCGAAATTCTCTAAGGCAAAAAACGGTGCCACGTCACCTATATTTACACCCCAAAACATACTAACTTACCCTTTGTAGATGGTGAAAAATGAGAGAGGGACAAGATTGTAAAAAAACACTCTCTAAACAGGCCTAACCTAGAGGCAATAGCCTATTCAGGCACATCTCTATAGCTCAGAATGCAACCCGTTCTACGAGCTGAATAAACTCTCTATGAGTTCTCTCTTATAACCCCCGGTGGAGAGGATGATATCATAGTGCAGTACTGATAATCTCACCAACACATTAAACCCATTAATCTGCTTCATGTCGACATCGCCTCGAATTCCTCGGCATCAGAACCAGATCACTATATGGTACATGGTGAAGAGTTAACAGAGACGCATCCTCATGGATTTCC
>JAJJMA010063057.1:0-13679 GCA_023529015.1 Papaver nudicaule
ATATCTAATACTATAGTTCACTAATAAATTGGAGTAATACAACCACATACAAATTAATGTCAAATTAAGTCCTTCCTATTCCTAACTAACAGAACATGTTCATAACTTCATTGGCAATAAAACAAACTAGCCCACCTATTTACACCGTTCACTATGATCAACCATAATTTCATGCCTTGTACAGTATTTCACAGACTTCCTTTATAACTACCTCCATAGTTCTACTCCTTAACAATAATTATCTCACTAACTAATTAATTAAGAATCAATCTATACTTTATCTAGATGAAGTAGAGTGGATAAGAATTACCCAATATTAGCAGTTAGCATCGACTACATGCAACCAACATTATCACCGATCCTTCCTCACATCTCTTCAGTATTTCATTTGTCTCAAATCTTCAGCTCAAGCCACTCACAAACACCATTAACTACCTCACCCCCTAACTCTCTGTCCAACATCTATCATTTCTATCTTGGTCAAGCTTAATTCCTAAATTGTGAACTATCTATCTTATATCCACCGCCTTCTACATCATCAACGTGTCCTACTCTACTTATGTTTCCGTAATACAACAACACCTACCAGGTTATCCTACTAAGGCATAAATATTATTTTAACAAATACACTCTTTAACCTTTTCCTTTAGCTAATTAGTTCCACTGCAATAAAATCTATCACACTCTTATAAACATAACAACTTGGGCCGATAACCAACTATGGGCCTTGTACAATTCAGTTCCTACTTTGCTGGGCCTCAAGACTAAATTATACTAACTAACCAAGACTGGCCCAATAAATTTTTATGGAATTTCAAAGAAGCCCACAAGCCCTAACAAAGTTAAATTCAATTACTTAAATCATTAATCGGCGTAATTGCCAATTGACCAGTCTATAGGCATTGACCTGCTTGCGTATCTCTACAACTAACATCCTGAATTATCCAGTACCCATTGGCAAAAACTCTATTGCCATTGAGAAAAACTACTGAGGGACGTACACAGCAGAAACACTACGTCCATACGGACCTGATCAGTTTGCGAACCAGTTTGCGAACCATGTAAAAAGTGTTTTCCGTACGTAAAACTCAGGTAAGTAACACTTATCAACCAGGTGGCATCATTTTCTCTTTACGAAAACTAAAACTTTGTTTTCGAAATCTACTCAAATCTTAGAATGCAAACCTGATGGGACTCTGGGAATGCAATATTTGAGTCAATCCTTCCTGGTATTTTATTCTTATGAATACCCAAACACCTGATAGATTAAATCATTCAAGTGTTTCCTTTCTTACTTGCTCTAACCCTGAGAAAGCACAGCATGACAAGAAGTAGGAAAAAGAGAATTCTGGTTAATGAAGACCTTACCCCTCCTAACATCAAAGAAAGAGATCCTAAGGCTGCTTGCTATTTTGCCTATGGATATCAAAATCTGGAAGAAGCTGACATGATAAACGGTGATGTCTTGTATGATGTCATCAAATGGTGCAGAGAGATGTTTCCTCAGCACAAAAGAAACATGAAAAACTTTGATTTGCTTGGTCTCCAGATGGAAGCGGTGTTGACTGAGATTATGCTCATGAAAACACAAATAAGGGAACTTGTCAATGGCAGAAAGATTGTTTTCAATGATGCCAAGAAAACAAAAGACAAGCCTTCCATGAGCAAATCTGCTGAATAAGCTAGTTTTTCATAGTTAGTTTATGTTCTTCCATAGTAGATCAGATTAGTTGAATTCCTTGTGAGAACTTGTTCTTACTTTTGCCTAAGGAATATCAACTATATCTGATAAGTAGTTTGCCTTTTCATGCTTTTTAGAGTTTTTAAAGCATGTACTACTTTATTTCATTAGTAAAAGTTCTTTTTAGATGATTATTAATGATGGTTGCAATACTTGATTTGTCTACCTCAATCTTATTGCAACACATAGCATTTTCCATTGCCTCGGTAATGATGCAAAGTTATGTTTATTTACAAAAGTTATGCTTTTTCTCATGATCAAGAAACTTTTGATTGTACGATTTTTAGGGTTTTCACAAACTCGGAATCATATACTCTTTTCCAAAAAAATTGGCTAAGGGAAAGATATTATAAACAAAGCAAAACTGGATAACATTAAATTGTTTTTGTCCATGTTAGACTTTGTAAGTTGTTCTTTATTGAATAACACCACATGGGGGAGAGTTCTTAACTTGAACTTGCGCTTAATAACAAATCTTTTTGGGGAGCGTGGTTGTGGAATATTAGGAGAAAAGTGTATATATATTTCTCCAAAAGATGAGAAAATCTTCGTTCAGATTTCCTAGTTATACCATCTTAAACTTGGTATGTGAGTACTTAGCTTAACCTATCTCATAGGTTTATGAAACCCTAGTCTCGAACTACTTTGTCATATTTATTGTGACAAATAGGGGGAGAATACATATGGTTCTTGTTCTTGTGGTTCATAACCATAGGGGAAAACGTCATGTGCTTACTTGTTGTGCTTTTTCAAAGTATCAAGTAAGGGGGAGTAATTAAAGCTGGGAAGAAGATTCATATCAGGAATGAGTTAGAATCACTTTAAAAGTTTTGATACACAGACTTTAAAGTTTGCTCAGATTCTTACTCTTAGCACAAACAACATGTGGGATTAGCATATTAACCCATGTAAGCTTGAGCGTACCTTAGTGGTTGTTTGAGCTGGATATGTTGTAGCTGCTGTCTACGGATTCATCAACAAGAGTTTAATGAACACATCAAGACTCAAGGGAGAAGTTGAAGAATTCAAGAAATCAAGATACATCTGGTTAGTACTTAATTGTATATCTTTGAATCCATATGTAAATTGGTTTTGTCACTAAAATTGACAAAGGGGGAGATTGTTAGGGCATTGTCCGGTCAAACCCACTAGCGTTGGTATGTCAAGCTGGTTGTCAGTTTTAGGTGTCAAAACACAATTCTTGATTTAGCCTACTAGAGTTTAGATTTCGGAATTGGGATATAGACTAAGTAGTAGAGACCTTGAAGACGAAGACTGTGAAGACAAAGAAGACATCATTTATTCTTCATCGACAAAAGGTTAGTAGGAGTTATGACTTTTATGGAAATTCTTCTATTCTAATTTCTCTATCTTTCGAAATAGTCGGCTACTTTAGTAGTGATATTAATAGCGATTGAGATAGTGTTCTTGTCTACATGACCATGTGTTATGTTGGTATTTGTTCCCGCAAATACTAAGCTTACAAGAATGCATGAGATAGATTCGATACCATTTGTCCATTGCATTGGTTTGCTTGCAAATGGGTGAATCTAAAGGAGTATTCTTGAGCAAGAGTCCAGTGGATTACAGCTGAGGACGTCTAACACGTCTAAGTACTGGTTAAACCCAGAACTTCCAGCGGGTCCAGTTAAACCCTAATCTGAATGTCGACGGTTCCCGAACCGTTCGTGAACAGTGACTTGGGAATTCTCTTGAGTTCCAAAGTGTCATTTTGTACGCGTACCTAACGTGAACCCAAAATCGATACTTTTGGCTGTGATTCAGATGGACGGTTTGCAAACCGTCCCAAGTGAATATTCTCTGAGATTTTCACTCGGGTTAAACTCTGAACTCCTTTATCTCTTAGTTGGACTTAATTATCACGAAATATCTTATGTGGTCCATCTAATGATTCTCAATGTGTCAATAAGATAAAGATTATCTCTGGTCTGTTGGATCTCTATCTTGAAGTGTTTTTGAGCTAACAAAACACTTGGCAGATAAATGATAAAAGATTTCCAATTGAGATAAATCTAGGTTACTTGGTTTGCAAGTTAGGGTTTCCTAAACTTGTGGAACAAGAAACTAGTTGCTTTATTCCAAAACAACCTATCTTATTGAGTGCTATAAATAGAGGTGTCTAAGGACGAATACCGCAACCATCAAGCATACGTGAAGATTCCTTAGGGAAGAGATCGTATAACTCTTTTCACTTCGGTGAACGCTTGTTGTGGTATAGTCATCCTCTATTAGGTAGCAGTTCCTCTTGGGATTTACCTACGACTATAAAGACTTCTCTTGAGAGCTGGGAAGCACAGGTAGGAGATTGAGACCTTAGTGGTTGAAATCGGAGTAACATGTAACCTTGGTAACCTGATTACGTTCTTGTCTATTCTACGGTCCTTCTCTTCTGATATAAGGCCATTCAAGAACTGATACGTTACATACAGGGTTTCGAAAGGAAGCAACGCACGGCTGCACTCGGTGTTGTAAGACCTAATTAGCTCCAGTTGTATAAGTTTCTTAAGTGATTCTTCTTTTACAACTGAGGTAGAGACAAGTTGGGCATAGTTTACTCGGTTTACTTGTCAGCCCCGCTTGTAAGTAGATTTCCGTATGACCTGGAGCAATCCGAAGGAAGTCACTTTGTGTATGTCAAACTGATAGAGGACAGTTCAAACATACAGTCGATAATTGAGGTTGCAAAGCCGGAATTGTTGACACAAGACTTTAACAGCGGTTAAAGAAACTCATAGGCCTGTAAAGGACGTCATCTAGGGGAATCAAGTGCGTGACGATCTGTGGGGGATCTAGAGACGTAAGGAGTGCGACAATATCCAGTTCGCTTGGAGGGTTGGAATTGGTCTCTGCTACATCCCAGACCGAAGTCTTATAGTACGCTAGTGTTTGTAGACAGTTTGTACTGTGCGGTGTTCAATCTGGACGAGGTCCCGAGGTTTTTCTACAGGTCGTAGTTTCCTCGTTAAAAAAATCTTTGGTGTCTTGTGTGCTTTACTTTCCGCATTATATTCTCTGATTATATAATTAAAGCAAACACAAGAAGTACTCTATTAATCAACCTGATCGTTGTTCTCAATCCATCCATTGGATTTACCAAGACCCTGTCTTGCGTTGGACTGATCCTTTGAGATCCAAACTCAGGTTAACAGATCTGGATATTGATTTTTGAGATCGTCCAGATCTGACCATAAGTCTCACGAGCCCAAACGAAAAGTTGGTTGTATTTCGGTACCCCTGCTTTTTCTATTGGTATCAGAGCAGGTGAACACATAAAAGACGTAACTGTCTGTGTTTATCGTGGTTCGTGAAATAACGTCAAAATGAAAGGATCAGGCTTTGACTACTCAAAGTCATTGGGATTGTCTACTCCAAAGATATCCACTCCACCTGCTTCTCAACATATTGGAATAAATTCTGGTAAACTCACAAAAGTTGCAGTAACCCAGAACGATCCTTCACCCAGAAATCTCAAGATTGAACAGACAGAGGAATACATATCTCTGGGAGAAAAATATGTTCAAACTCTAAGTGATCTCAATGATGCACTCACTCATGAATGCTCACTGTCAGAACTCCTAGAACAACAACTCCAGAAATTGGAAATAGTTGTTCAGGAACTCAGAGACTCTAAAGAGAAGGTTTCTCGCCAAGAAACAACTCTTGCCTTGAGTCAAAATCGTGAACAACAAATTGCGGAAAAACACGATTTAGAGGTTGAAAACATTCTCATCAGTAAAAAGAATGTAGAAAATCACTTAGCCAATGCTCAAGAAAGATGCAAAACTATTGAAGAAGAAAACTGAAACTTTTGGATTTGTCCCAGATCCATAGTAAATCAGAAGAGACTTCAAGAAACGATGTGAAAAATCCGCGCACTCCTCCTATCACATCTGCATCAGAAAGAGTCATTGTATCTGCAAAAGTCACTAATAAAAAGAAGGCAAAACCTTCAGTCACCACAAATGTAGTGACTACTTTATCTGATTCTTCGGATAATGATAGTGATAAACAGAAAGGTGGTAAAAGATATGAAATCACATGTCGATTCTGTAAAAAGAAAGGACACCACCAAAGAAATTGTAATAGTCAGAAGAAGGAAAAGAAGATTGATCAACTGCAACACACGTTAAACCTTGTACTAAAAAAACGTGTCTGAACTCTGCAGGCCTAATCCACGGGTGATCCCTAGAAATAAAGCCTACAAGAGATCATCTTCACCCATGAAAGATGGCAGAACTATTACTGAAAAACGGAGACATAATGATCGATCGTGGGATAAGAGAATATCTTTAGTCTCACAAGGTAAGTCTCCGAACAAGACAACCACTCCTTTAAGAAACCAATCCCATCTTGATCGATTGGTCACTCAAGACGAGTTAAACAAGGTGTTGTCTGATTTTGCTAAACGAAATCACTCCCAAAAGAAAAAGTCTAGAAGTTCCTCTCACACTGGGTCATAACATGACGACAGTAACTTCTATGATAACTTCATGGGAACGTCATCCGGCAAGTCTAAACGATGGCGGAAAACAAGGAACTCACCAAGACACTAAATTCTAGTGTAAAACAAGCTTCCTTATTTTTGCACTGGGAATAAGGAACGCTTTATAACAGGACTAATGTAACGACTCGCCTAATCACCTGGTTAATGGCCTACCCTAAAAGTCGTCAAGAAAACTAGATCATCTACTCAAAATAGCTAATTTCAGAAGGATCTTAAAAGAAACCCAAACACTCGAATATTTATAAGTGAAAACCTCTCAAGTGATATAAATATAGAAATCGGTTGTTACAATTTTACAGAGAATACACATGTAAGATAATACACAAAGACCAACACAATCAAGCGTTGAACTACGAACGCAATTCTTCACGTGCACCATCTCTTCTGATAACTGAAACTGAAGTGGAAACGAGTGAGCACATCATCCCAAAGGGGTGCTCAGTGGAAACAGGTACATCATTCAAGTAATCATCATCATGCTTTACAGTTCTACTAAAAAAAGCAGTAAACACCTTTAGCACCCAACACTCAGCAAGTCATCATATTATAACATAACATGTTAGGAAAGGAAAGGTGCAGAGATTGCATCCCATACTACAACCTTCTGCGATCAACCAATGATGATATGCACGCGCCAATTTCCCCAATTACCTCGGTTTATAATATCGCACTTCCCGTGCTACTAAAGACATAAATTAGTTTATAACATAAAAAGTAATACTATTGCACTACCCGTGCTATTAATAATACTGCACTTCCCGTGCTACTATTACTATTGCACTTCCCGTTCTACTCAACTTAGCGAGAACCTGTGGTCTTCCCATAGGCACTTCCCGCGGGGAATTCAACAACGCATAGCAAACAACATGCTCACCCAAGAACACACAACATGCTATGATCAAAACGTAAATTACATAATGATTACGAGAAAGATTATAAGAGTTCCCACCTCTAATAACGAGCCACGCCTGCCTGATCTCACACCCCCTTTAAACCAAATATCTATAATTCTTCAGTCGAAGACAAAACTGACCGGCAGCAAAATATTCAAGCATTCATAAGAAGATGAGCAGAAAACTAGGAATCCATCAACAATTCTATTATTCCAGTCGGTCTGACTCGATGATTAAAATACCGGACTCAGCGAGTGAGTCATGCCCGACTTAATGGTGTAATACTAAGTCACAAAACTCAACTGACTTGATGAGTCAACATCTAGCTACGTATTTCTACTGTGAAATCTAATTTAATACAAGGCAAACATCCATAATTATCTATAATTAGCAAGGATGATATCTAATACTATAGTTCACTAATAAATTGGATTAATACAACCACATACAAATTAATGTCAAATTAAGTCCTTCCTATTCCTAACTAACAGAACATGTTCATAACTTCATTGGCAATAAAACAAACTAGCCCACCTATTTACACCGTTCACTATGATCAACCATAATTTCATGCCTTGTACAGTATTTCATAGAGTTCCTTTATAACTACCTCCATAGTTCTACTCCTTAACAATAATTATCTCTCTAACTAATTAATTAAGAATCAATCTATACTTTCACCGATCCTTCCTCACATCTCTTCATTATTTCATTTGTCTCAAATCTTCAAGCCACTCACAAACACCATTAACTACCTCACCCCCTAACTCTAGCTCAAGCCACTCACAAACACCATTAACTACCTCACCCCCTAACTCTCTGTCCAACATCTATCATTTCTATCTTGGTCAAGCTTAATTCCTAAATTGTTAACTATCTATCTTATAGCCACCACCTTCTACATCATCAACGTGTCCTACTCTACTTATGTTTCCGTAATACAACAACACCTACCAGGTTATCCTACTAAGGCATAAATATTATTTTAAAAAATACACTCTTTATCCTTTTCCTTTAGCTAATTAGTTCCACTACAATAAAATCGATCACACTCTTATAAACACTAGAATTGGGCCCGTGCTACGCACCGGTTTTTTTTTTCGTTTGTTTGTTTAGTGCCCGTGCTACGTGTCTGACACAGCCCCATAGTAATCTTCTCGTAGAAAACAAAAACTATAAATCTATTACCTTGACACGATTCTGTAGAGCCGCATTGTAATCTGGAGTGTCACTAATAGCATCACATTGGACGCCCAATCCAACCTTGGCTGCAGAGATCAAGCCAAGTTTGATCTTTGCAGTAAGTTTTTGTTTTGGTTTTCAATTCATTTTTGTTCAAACGAAATATATTAAGGTTTTAAATAAAATCATGAGCCATTTTAAATTGTGGTACTTCAAAAATGTCATGATAAACTCATAGATTGTCTCAAATTAACAACAATACACAATTCATTTATTTCAAAATGTTCAATATATTTCTTACCTCCTCATCCGTAATAAGTGAGTCCAAGATGATCAATGTTCTCCCTAATTTGGTGTCTATAATATTTCACACGAATAAGCACATCTTGGAATCGTGGTGAAGTGAATGTTTTACTAACATGAGTCGACTCCCTTGGCAAAGCCTACCACCAGCATATACTCCAATTCCACAGCCCCATGGCAATACCACTATATTACACTCCAATGCCACCTACTCTAGCCACCATTATATATAGACTCTGGTACCTCATATTTCTGTGGCAATACCACTCTGGCTTACGCTCCAATGCCTCCTACTTCAGTAACCAATCATATATATATAAACATACCTCTCGTTCCCGCGGAAATACCACAGTCTTACAGTCTGATGCCCCCTGCTCTTATAACTAAACCACCAATCATATACTCATGTATCTTTTACCTCCGACCACATTGTGTATTGTTGTGTCTCCCACGCCTATCCTTAATTAAGTTATCTTCATATGCTTTTTTACCTCACATAACGCTCTAATGCCTCTTACTCCCGTAATCAAACCACCATTATATATTCGTTTATCTCATGTACCTCTAACCACCATTTTACATTGTTGTGCCTCCCATTCATGTTGCTAAACCACTTGCATATATTCATTTATTTAATATAACATTAATGCATCTTCCTCCCGTAACTAAGTCACCAACATATATTCATCTACCTCATATACCTCCAACCACCATTGAATATTTTTGGTTTTCCCACACATGTTAAGCCTATATAATATTCTAATGCCTCCTATTATCCCCTAACCAATCTCCCATCGTATACTCATGTACCTCTTGTAATTCCAGCCACTAATGTATAGTATTGTGTCTCCAACTAATGTCGTAAACACTCCTGCATACGGTCCACATTCCAATGCCTTATTTGAAAAGAAAGTTTTACAGAGCTGGTTGGTTGTACCAAAAAGTTATAAGTTATTTTTAATTCATCTTAAATTTTAGCACCCCTCTAAGGTCAGTATTGTAGAGAAAACGCGTCAATTGCAAGGGTTTGGTAATTCTTACACTTAGTTTAGCGCCCGTGCTAAGCATTAAGCGTAATTGTCCGTATCTTTTTGAATGTCTTATTTGTTGCACAATATTTATTTATTTAATGAAACTAACTTCACCAAATATGGTTCCTTGGCAAGATATGAAGTCAGAGTTCCGAATTGCAATAATTCTTGTAGGTATATAAACCATGCTTAGTTATCTGGAATAAAATTGTATCAATTCTTGAATAGTGAGCCTATAATTGAAAACTCCCTAGCAAACTGTACAGAGAATCAACAACTTGACATAGGTTTTAGAGAAATATTGTTACTGCTTAAATAATGTTTAGTTACCACAACTAATATATATTTAGAGAGGGAGGAGTACTCGAGAGGGAGGATTCGTGGACATGCTTAGATAGACAATATCTTACAATTTTGGCTCCATTTTTTTCTATAAAACTCAAACCACAATGAATTTGAAGCTAATATTTTAGTGATATGTTCATATTTCAAGGTTCTACAATTAATCCTACAAAAAATGAGTACAAAATGAGACGTATAACACCACCATTCACCACTTTGAAAATCAAACGTTGAAAATTATAGGTCGAAATTAAAATTGATAGATGATAAGGTTTTTTTTCCTTGGTTTGTTCTCATTTTTTGTGGAATTGTAGAGTCTTGAACAAAAGCTAGAACGTTACACCTACGTACGTTACTTCAATAATTTGTTGCCATTGGTAATGAACGTTAAATCGTACAACTAAATAATGATCATGCTGATTTTCTTGAGTGAAAATGTATCCACTATTCCCAGTTTAATCCACATGAGCTAAAATATATATCCACCGGCTCACCTTCCACCCCCTATAGAGTAGTCAAGCTTAGACTACCCAATTTAGTAATTTCAACACACTTGCTGTATGCAAGCCCCAAGTTTAAAAAAACTGCCACAGACGATATAAAGCAGCGTACCAAGAGCAATGCCTTTAAGCCCTATACATTCACACCCACTCTTCAAATATGTATGACCATTTGTCATATGACTATCTTATCATATCTGTAAAAAAAAATTATCAGCTATCTTAAAATATTCATACTGGAGGAATACACTTACCCTGTTATACTCTCACAACCCAGAATGTTAATTATCCCTCATCCAGAATTGCTAGTCTCATAAGAATTATCGTAATAAACAGAAGTTTAGTTAAATTAAAAGCAAAGAAGAATTTCTCGGAAAAGCTTAGACAATTTCCATTATTGTGAATCAAGTCCCCATTATTGATGATATGACATAATCCAGAAACCTTACTGCCGGACCTTCATCCAATAATTCAAGAACATCTCTTCCAATCAAGTGCCCCCTGAGTCCCTGACACAAATCGAGTAGCTTAGATAATTTGTCTCTATGTAAGTTCAAATAAAGAGAAAGCGGAAAAAGTCACTTCGGAGACATTGTTGTCAGTGTATATACTTTGGTATGCTCACCCCAGCTTCTTGGTTTTCTTGTCGAGAACCTTAAACGTTTCATTGATTGGATCATATACACCCATTCAAGTTGTGGTAATAAACGTCTAATAGAATCTCTCCAGTTTTTAAACACTCGATCCTTCTTTAGTCCACGACTCTTTATTTCCATAATCCTTCATCATCCTTACTTCAATACCATATACAGTATATTACAATAAAGCATGCAAAGACACCCATTCGACACATCAATACATGTGTTGTAAGCGTCACCGAACTTCTGAAATCCCAATTTTCTGGTTTGTGAGATTTCTCTGACAGATCAAGGGAACCAGAAAATAATCTCACATCAATACCTAGCTTGGGTTTTGGTTTGAAGTGGAAGAGAAGGGAGCATTCGTCTTTATATGGCACCGATGGAATTCTAATTTATCATGAAAAGACGGAAACAGACCGGGAGCGGTGAGCGAAAAGATCAAACAGGGGTCGAGCTTAAAGTAGGTAATCTTTTTTTTAAACGACGTTAGTTAAAAAAACACATGTCAAATATTGATTGCTCCAAAATTTAGTTAGCTAAAGTAGGTATGCATCACCAACGTGGGTGAGATTTTGAAGTAGTGTAAACCAAGTGTAATTTTATATGAACCAATAAACAATTACCAAGTGTCCCTCCCAGAATGCCTCCCTCCCAAACTACCTTTCTCGGCCAATAGAAAGTTGTGGTATTATCACCGCGTAACGTGGGAGCTTTTACAACTTAGAGCTTTTAGTGTATGATAACAACTTGGGCCGATAACCAACTATGGGCCCTGTACAATTCAGTTCCTACTTTGCTGGGCCTCAAAACTAAATTATACTAACTAACCAAGGCTGGCCCAATAAATTTTTATGGAATTTCAAAGAAGCCCACAAGCCCTAACAAAGTTAAATTCAATTACTTAAATCATTAATCGACGTAATTGCCAATTGACCAGTCTATAGGCATTGACCTGCTTGCGTATCTCTACATTCTATCCTCCTTATTAGAATTTTGGTCCTCCAAAATTAGAAACGACATTCCTCTCTATATAAGTACTGCTCATACTCACAATGCAGAAAAATTTCAAACCCCTTTTAAATGATTTCGAAGCCACATGAAATGAAACGTAAAATTCCTAGGGTTTTCTATACCTGAAATCTAAAATCTTTGAATCTAGTCTATTGTACTAATTTCTATCTCAGTAGATGGTTGGTACTATCTGGATGAAAAGAACTTAATAAGTTTGCTAAGAATCGAAAATCTATATCTATACGATAACTAAGAATTCAAACTAATGAATCAGAACCAAGTATGAATTAATGAAGACAAATGATTCTCCAAATCGTAATTAGTTGAGACTACAAATTTTACTTCAGTATATCTACCAAACAAACACGAAATAATCAAAACGAACCAATCAAACAATTATTAAACACTTTACTTATAGATAGATTTTAGTTATTAAGATTTATCTCACAACCCAATCCAGTTCTAAGATGATCTGGTTAACTATGCATTGTCTATCTATCAATGGTCCCATGTAAGATCTAATAGTCGGCTCTGATACCACTGTAACGACTCGCCAAATCACCTGGTTAATGGCCTACCCTAAAAGGCGTCAAGAAAACTAGATCATCTACTCAAAATAGCTAATTTCAGAAGGATCTTAAAAGAAACCCAAACACTCGAATATTTATAAATGAAAACCTCTCAAGTGATATAAATATAGAAATCAGTTGTTACAATTTTACAGAGAATATAGATGTAAGATAATACACAAAGACCAACTCAATCAAGCGTTGAACTACGAACGAAATTCTTCACGTGCACCATCTCTTCTAATAACTGAAACTGAAGTGGAAACGAGTGAGCACATCATCCCAAAGGGGTGCTCAGTGGAAACATGTACATCATTCAAGTAATCATTATGATGCTTTACAGTTCTACTAAAGAAAGCAGTAAACACCTTTAGCACCCATTACTCAGCAAGTCATTATATTATAACATAACATGTTAGGAAAGGAAAGGTGCAGAGATTGCATCCCATACTACAACCTTCTGCGATCAACCAATGATGATATGCACGCGCCAATTTCCCCAATTACCTCGGTTTATAATATCGCACTTCCCGTGCTACTAAAGACATAAATTAGTTTATAAAATAAAAAGTAATACTATTGCACTACCCGTGCTATTTATAATACTGCACTTCCCGTGCTACTATTACTATTGCACTTCCCGTTCTACTCAACTTAGCGAGAATCTGTGGTCTTCCCATAGGCACTTCCCGCGGGGAATTCAACGACGCATAGCAAACAACATACTCACCCAAGAACACACAACATGCTATGATCAAAACGTAAATTACATAATGATTACGAGAAAGGTTATAAGAGTTCCCACCTCTAATGACGAGCCACGCCTGCCTGATCTCACACCCCCTTTAAACCAAATATCTATAATTCTTCAGTCGAAGACAAAGCTGACCGGCAGCAAAATATTCAAGCATTCATAAGAAGATGAGCAGAAAACTAGGAAT
>JAJJMA010063059.1:0-12730 GCA_023529015.1 Papaver nudicaule
ACCGAAGAAGGTGGAGGGTCGTTTTAAGTGTCCTGATTACGGCGAGGATTCAGAGAGAGCGCAGCTAGCAGCGTTTCTCCTCTTTTGGCTAAGTCATGATGTCTTTGAATTTAGCCCGGGGGACACAATCAAGGAAGAGCTTATGCCTATGGCCGTTTTGATGTCGCGCGGCATATCCTTTCCTCTGGCCCCTATGTTTCTGGGTGGACTTTACCGCCATTTAGATCTCCTCGTGATCGATATCCAGAGAGCCGCCAATGTGCATACGGTCGAGACTTTCGTTCCCGCCAATTTCCTCCAGATGTGGTCCTGGGATCGATTTCCAGGGTTCAGCCCATCGGAGCCGGACATTACTCTTCATGGCGTCGAGGAACGAGTCGACGAAAATGGCGAAACTTATCAGGAGTCCATGGAGTATTCTTACCCTCGTGCTCGTCTTTTCAAACGGAAATCGCCTAAGTCTCAAGACAGCATCTCCCATCATATGGATATCGAAGCCAAATTTTGTTTTACACCATATACTGATGGTCGTGTTGGGCCTATTCCTTACGCCTTTTACTCGGATGAAGAAGAAATCCTCGACTCTCGAAGGGTAAAGCGTGGGGGTGAGGTAGACTTCGTTTTGTCCGTTACTTCTGGCTATCTCCCTGGGTTTTATGGAGGCGCGTTTACCATTGAGGCTTATAATTTTGATCGAGTTGTCCGCCAAGCAGGTTTTGACCAAGGGGCTCCTCCGCCGCCTTTACCTCTTCTTGTTCTAAACGATGCCTCAATTGAGGTTTATTACGATAGGTTCGTTTACTCCGAGGGAGGCGTGCTTCGCTGTCGTCCACTCCCTTTTACCATTCGTTATCCACAGCCCGCTCGAAAAACTCTGTGTGTTTCTGCTGATTGGTATTACTACTGGGAGGAGCTTTTAACCCGTGTGATGAACTTTTTGGTTACTTCCCCCGTTATCTATCCCGCGCCGGATAAAGATGAACTTTGCGCCATGCACAACTCCGGTCGGTTTGTGCTTGAGAAGAGTATAGCAGAGCCTTTTAAGTTGGTTCCTGGGAATAAGGGTCGGGCTCGGATTTCCTCCGAGACAGCTTGGGGTCCTTTTCCTCTAGATCCCGATATGGTTGCGAAGCTCAAATCCAGGAGGAGGGTTCCCCATTCCTCCCCAAAAGCTGCTGGCGGACAAGGACGATCGCGGACGACTCGAGTCCCCAAACCATCTCCTTCAGCGCCAGGCGCTGTGCTGGGAAGAGGAGATCTGGTAAGTTACCATTCTCTTAGTACATTGATTGATTTTTTACGTATGCGAGTGTCTTTCAGATGCTTTGTTTACTTAAGTTTCTACTTGCCCGTAGCCTGTCGGCGCTCATGATCCAGGACCGCGTAAGCGGCCTTTGGAAGAGTGGTTTAACATGCCCGAGTGTGATTGGCGTGAGAAGGCCTTGATTGACAAACGAAACTGGGAGGCGGGTATAGTCCCCGTTCCTCGATGCATATCCTCCCCTTCTAACAAGTCTTGTACAAAACAGGCGCGTCTATCGACCTCTTCAAAAAGGAAGCGTGCTGCGTCCGTGCAAAACCCAGCTCGTTCGAGCAACCCTGAGTTTGTTCGGGAATTTGAACGTCGTAATCGTAGCGCCGGTCCTAAACCGGCTGACGTTATGGATATAACGCGCACGCACCCTTTGGTCTGTACCGTCAGGCGTGGTCATGCTAAATCCTTGGATTCTCCCACTGCTATTTTGGAATCTTTCAGTTCGTCATTGTCAGGGAGAGGACATCCAGTGGGCCCGTCATCTCTTGATCTTGTACCATCTGATCCAGGTATGCATTAAATTTTTACACGTGGGGTGCATTTACTCCCCTTCTTTAGGCCAGAGGAAGAAAAGGAATTTTACCCTATATAAAGGCTCTAGTATCTGTTCCATTTTCTCTGCGAACTAAGAGAGTTTGAACTGGTGTGTATATATATATTTTCTTCTAGATTCCTTCGACGGGGATTACTCAGACGAGCAAGCAGGTGATACAGATATTGACGAGGAGACGACCTCAGCGCCTATTGAGCAGGTGAGTCATGCTAGCTTTACTCCAAATGTATCTTGCGTCTCCCCTCCCCGCTTTTTTTTTTTTTTTTTTTTTTTTTTTTTTTTTTTTTTTAAAAAAAAACTTACTATTGTTCTTATATGATTTTGGTAGGAGGCGGGTATGGGAAAACGTCCAAACAAAGAAACTGATAGCGCGAGTAGTGAGAAACGTATGAGGAATTCTTTGCCTCTTAGAAATGATAAGATTGAAATCGTCCCTCGGCTTCGACGGTGTTAGGCTCGCCTGTCATTACTACCAATCGTTCTCCGGTTGTCAATGTGCCCCGCTCTTCCTCTGTTAAGGCGAGCCGTGATGCTGCTAATTTGCCCCTATTTGAACGAGTCTTTGATCGGTCAGACATTGGTTTTGAAGACGAGGCTTTTGAGCTCGTTCATGGTTTTTGGGTTCCTTCGATGTATGCGGGTACTTACGCTAGGATCCTAAAGCGTCATGGCCATATCATGACTTCAAACATGGCGGGCAATCTTGGTGCGTCGGCGCAGGTAAAGATGGTCCGTGACTTACTGGTTGCGGCCGCTGGCCTTTATGATGCTGCTCGGGATCCTCCTTCTGACAACCAGATGACGAAATGGGAGGGGGCTCTTTCTATTGCAGAATATATGCAGCTCAACGTTGCTTGGCTTCGAGAGCTATTGAAGAAGGCAAGAGCCGCGCCTGATCCCAGGATTTCGAGGTTATCCGCCGAGGTTGATCGGCTAACACGTGAGAGGAAGCGGCTGGCTACCGAGGTTGAAGCTAAGGCTGTGGAACAGCGGAGAATCGCCTTGGAATTCAGTAGTATTACCGATGCTCTTGGTGCACTAGAGCAGGAGGCCGTGGTGGTGGATCAGGAGTTGAAAGTGAAGCAGAAGGAGTTGGCTGATCTGGAGACCGAGTCGTGAATTCTTTCCTTCCCCCCTTCTTTTTTTTTTTATGAGTTGTGTGAGAATTTCCTTCCCCCCCCCTTTTTTTTTTTTTTTTTTTAGCGAGAAAGGATAGTATTGTCCGTTATTCTGGTTCTGGATATTGGTATTCGTGTTTCACCTTTATTGTTTGCATTTATGACTGAATCCATTTAAATAGTTGGAGCATGGGTGCTGTTATTATTTTTTTTTTATATCTCAGGGTTATTTGGTTTGTTTGTATCCTTCTCTTTTAATCTGCAGGTATGGCGCTATCTCGCGAAGAAATTGGCAATGACATTCAACGCTTGCGCAGGGCGAGCTTTGTTTTATCCATAATGGTCGCCTATTTTGGGAAATTGTCGGATGACTCTTGTCTTGAATTTGCTGACATGAACTCTTTGGTGGAAAGGATAAGGCTATCTGGGTGTGAGCCTGATGAGATTTCTTTGGAGCGCCTTCGAAGCTGTAGGGCGCGTCGGGTATTTTCTACCTTGAATTTATATGATAGCTCTCGGGCTTTGCGTGTGATAAATGCATCCTTGGCCCATGCCCTTGTTTTGTTTCGTGCATTTAGGAGGCGAAGTATCTAGAAAGGGTTTTGGTCAAAGGAATTGTCTTTTCGATTTCCGTGTAACTAATAAATGCACCTCGGAATGTTGTTTCTGGGGACGTATATATATATATATATGTGTTTTTCATTTATTCTTCATTCCGTTCTCTTGTGCTTATTGTGTGTTTCTCTCTCTCTTCTCTTTTTTTTTTTTTTTTTTTTTTTTTTTTTTTTTTTTTTTTTTTTTTTTGCAACCCATTTCAAAATGTCATTTCGACTACGCGGTTATTTTGTATCCTTGTCCTCGGCGCCGTCGATGTCTACCCCTTTGGACCTAGAGCAAGAAGTCGAGCGACTGGAATCAGTCAAGTTGGAGATGGAGATGATAGTTATGCAGAGGCGAGCCCACTATGAGGCGTTTCAAAAGCTTTGGAACGAGCACCATGCTGAGTGGGAAACCGCTTGTGCTGCTGGCCATGCTCCTGGTGTTCAGTTTGGCTCGCATAATGAGGCTGGGCTTCGTAGACGAATGGATCGTACTCATGATCGTCGTACTAGCGCTCTCAGTGGCCTCTTAGAGGCCGAACGTTTTGTCAAGGATATTGACGCTGAAATTGAACGGTGTGAACGCGCCATGGCTGCTGGCGCGGTCATGCCATTAGTCTGAACCCTTTCCTTTTGTAGATGCCGTATGGCTTTTCTTTGAATTTAATGCAAACGTTTCCTTATTTCGACACATGTCATTCATGCCCAGGGCAATCCTCCTTACATTAAATGTGCTAAGTTTTGTTAATATAAAAGGGAGTCTTCCATTGCCTATTTTTTTTATCCTTCACCCATCATCCTCTTCATTTTTTTTTTTTGATCAGTCGTGATGGCGTCTCTGGATGGTTTGTGGGTATTAGCCCTCCCTGCTACTCCTGGCGCGTTAAAGCGTGCAGATCTGGAGAAAGAAGTGAAGCGCTTACGTAGTATCCTCTTGGACACTAAGCATTTACTTGAATCGCATGAACGGCAATGTGAAAGCATTCGCGTCACTTTGTCGGAACAATGTGAGACCATGGAACTGATTCGGCATGCGGGCGCGGATTCGATTTTACGAGGCAAGGCGCGTCATCGCTATAATGAACTCGTGCAACAACTTTCCGCAGAGGAGGATTATGTTGGATATGCTCGGGAATCCGTTAATTTTGTCACACAACGCATTGCTGAATGTGAAACCGAGCTAGCTGAGCTGACTAGAGCTTGATATATGTTGTAGTTACCTACGAGGACATTTTACTTCTTTAACTAGTCGATTTTCTTTATGGTTGCTTATTGTCGTAGAAAGAAGAGGCGGGGTTTATTCCGTACACCTTTGTTTGTGCTGATGATCTCTTATATTGTTAATGATTTACTTCTTGTTTACGCGCCTTGTGGGCTAAATCTCTTTAGGGCGCGTTTTGAGCGATCCTCCCAGTATGCTTTGTTTATATGCCTCGTGGGCTAAATTTCTTTTACTGGTAAGACGCATGTTAGGCGATCCTCCCAGTATGCTTTGTTTATGTGCCTCGTGGGCTAAATCTCTTTTATTGGTAGGGCGCGTATTGGGCGACCCTCCTAGTATGTTTTGTTTATGTGCCTTGGGTGGCTAAATCTTTTTTACTGGTAGGGCGCGTGTTAGGCGATCCTCCGAGCATGTTCTTGTTTATGTGCCTCGTGGGCTAAATCTCTTTTACTGGTAGGGCGCGTGTTAGGCGATCCTCCGAGTACGTTTCTGTAGTTTGATAGTAGTATATTAATCAGTTGGTATAACGCCTGTCTTAGAGTGGCCGCGTATCCGGCGTAATACCACCGAGCGTGTTCCAATACAAAAGGAAGCGTGTTCAGTGCGCTTCCTGAGGCAGCGTGTTCAGTGCGCTCCTCATGGGTTTTCGGTGCCCAACCGACCAGGGTGCTCAGTGCCCTTTAAAGTCGATTTTGTTATAAAAGGAAGCGTGTTCAATGCGCTTCTGAGGTGATTATGTTTATCATACCCTTTGGGTTTTCAGTGCCCATAAATAATTGATCTTAAAAGAACAAGCATATATTTCTCTTGCTTTTACATAAAAATAAAGGAGTTATCACCAATATCCTCTGTCCCTATCCCCTCATGCATAGTATAATTTGATCCATTTATCATTAATCGGGGTATCAATCTCCTTACCATTTATGTGGTTAAGATAGTAGTAGCCGCTCTCTGCAACTTTCCGCACGATATAAGGTCCGCGCCAATTTGCTGCAAATTTCCCCGCTTTGGCTTTCCTTTGTACGTGCTTCGCGATTTTTAGTACGATATCCCCGACTTCAAAGGAGCGGGGTATTACCTTTTTGTTATAATACCGAGCCTTTGTAGCTCTGTAAGTTTCAGCAAAATTTTCTGCCCTTGCTCTTTTTTCAGCGAGCGCATCGAGATGTGCAATTCTGCCTACATTATCAGGTTCTGCGCGACTAGCCGCCGCTACTCTGGCTGAGGGCACCGCTACTTCCGCTGGTAGAATGGCATCCTCTCCATATACTAAGGAGTAAGGAGACACCCCTGTTGAACTTCGCCTGGAGATCCTATAGGCCCACAGCGCCAGAGGTAGTTGCTCGTGCCAGCTTCTGTGATGGTCATGGACGGTTTTGCTCAGGATCCTAAGTAATATCTTGTTGGTGGATTCCGCCAATCCGTTCCCTTGTGGGTAATACTCAGTCGATGCATGTTGCTTGATGCAATATTTGGCCAATAGGTCCGCCACCTTTTGGTTGATAAATGAAGTACCATTGTCTGAACGGATGATCATTGGCGCGCCGAAACGACAGATGATGTATTCCTTGATAAACGCGGCGATAGTTTCTCCTTCATAATTCCGCAGAGGCGCTGCTTCTACCCATTTAGTTGAGTACTCCGTAGCGGTAATTATGTACTTGTGCCTCCCTGGAGATAAAGGGCTTATAGGACCAATCAAGTCTAAACCCCAGCTGTGGAAAGGCCACGGGGCAACTATACTGTGCAATCCCTTGTGTGGCGCTTGGATGACATTCCCGTGGAGTTGGCAGATCTCACACTTCCTTACAAAATCTGCTGTGTCTGCCTCCATGGTTGGCCAGTAGTATCCACCATCGTGAACATGCACAAATAATTTGCGCTTTCCTTGATGTTCCATCTCATGTGCTTTGGTCATCACTGTTCGTGCTTCTTCATTGCTTAAACATCTTAAGGCGTCGTTGTTGAAACTCCGTCGGTACAATACTCCTTCATTGATGAAGAAACGCGCTGCCTTCTTTTTTATCACCGAGGCTTCTACTTCATCTCCCGGGAGCGATCCGTTCTTTAAATAATTTAAGTACGGCTGCCTCCAGTCCAATTCTTCGACTGTGCAAATTTCCGACGGTTGTGGTGGTGATTGGCACTCCGCGCAATTGTTCTGCAAGGTCGCAGCTTGTGTTGCCATCTCGGGCCAGTAGTATCCTTTCCTTTGTATTCTTCTGTATAGCGGAACCACTCCTGAGTGTCCACAAGTTTCTCGATGGACTTTGTTCAAGAGACCCGTCGCTTCTTGACTCCCTATGCATCGTGCTAAAGCCCCACCTGCCATTCGGTAGTATAGCAGCCCTTTGATGACCACGAAAGACTTCAGCTTTTTAAACAATATTGATCTTTCTTCTTTTGTCTTGCCGAGCTCTCTCATGACTCCTTTCCTCCAGTCGTTTTCTTCTTCAAATTTCATCTCCCGTAGCCATGTGCTAGGCAGCTCTTGCCTGTGCACTGTGATCGATCCCTCATCTTTGCCATTCAAATTGATCTTTGCCGCGAGTGTAGCCAAGGCATCTGCGTGTCTGTTCATGGCTCTTCCAGTGTGCCCCAGTTCTATCTGGATAAACTTGGCCATCTGCTCCTGTGCCTCTGCGCGATAGGGCGCCAGTCGTTCTTCTTTGACTTGGAATTCTCCCCCCGCTTGACTTGTAACTAGCTTTGAGTCACCATGTACGTGAAGTCGTTGGAGTTTCATCCGTTCCGCCAACTTGAGCCCTATTAGGAATGCCTCGTACTCAGCCATGTTGTTGCTACAAGCGAAATCCAGTTTGAAAGCGAACGATAGCAGCTCCGCTTCGGGTGTTTCGAATACGATGCCTGCTCCCCCGTATGTTCCATATGACGACCCATCGAAATACATGTCCCACATTCCTTCTTCCTCTAGCTCTGCTACCTCCCCGGGGATGTCTTCGTGAATATCTGCCTCGTCACTTCCTGGGAACGCGGCTAACAAATCTGCGATTGCTTGACCCCTGACGCCTCGTGGTCTCTGGTAATGCAACCCGAATTCCGACAGTTGAAGGGACCATCGTGCAGTTCGCCCAGTTAGGTACGGACGTTCTGCTAGATAAACCATGGGGTTCGCCGCGGCAACGACCACCGTTTGGTGTGCTAACAGGTATGGTCTTAATTTTTGAGCCGCGTAGATGAGGGCCAGGCATGCTTGCTCTATGCGAGGGTACCTCACCTCGGCCTTCTTCAGCAAACGACTTACGTAATATATAGGGAAAAGTTGGTCGTTTCCCAAATCCTGTGCAAGTAGCGCTCCTATCGCTTCGGTCGTGTATGCTAGGTAGAGATGTAGCCGCTCGCCTGGTATCGGGGGTCGGAGAACTCGTGAGCAAGTTAGGCATCGCTTGATGTTATCGAAAGCGATCCGTTGGACATCCCCCCATTGGAACGTAGATCCTTTCCTCAGGAGTGGGGTGAAAGCGGCCATCATCTGGGCGAGACCTGGTATGAATCGCCTAATATATGATATTTTCCCTAGAAAACTCTGAAGCTCTTGTATGTTGGAAGGGCTGTCCATACTAAGGATCGCTTGTGCCTTCCCTGGATCCACTCGAATCCCCGTGCTGGTAACGACGAAACCCAAGAACTTGCCCGATGTAACCCCAAAAGCGCATTTTAAAGGGTTCATCTTAAGCTTATACTGTCTGCAGCGCTCGAAAACCGTTCGTAGATGGTCGATATGGTCTTCCCTCTTTCGGGATTTAACCACAATGTCGTCGACATACACCTCTACTTGTCTGTGGATTAAGTCATGGAAGATTGAAACCATGGCGCGTTGATAAGTGGCCCCCGCGTTCTTTAACCCGAAAGGCATCACCACATAGTAAAAACATCCGAATGGTGTCTGGAACGCTGTCTTGTACGCATCCACCGTGTTCATTCTAATCTGATTATAGCCACTATACCCGTCCATAAACGAAAACATTTGATGGTTACTAGTCGCGTCTACTAGCATGTCGATATTCGGTACGGGAAACTCGTCTTTCGGACAGGCTCTGTTCAAATCTCTGTAGTCCACGCAGCAACGAATTTTTCCATTTTTCTTTATCACCGGCACAATATTAGCTAGCCACGGCGCGTTTTTTATTGGTTTGATGAATTTTGCTTCCGCTAGTCGCTCAATCTCTTCCTTTATCGCTAACGCCACATCTTTGTGAAATACGCGGCTTCTTTGTTGTATAGGGCGCGCGTAGGGTAGAACATCCAGAGAGTGTGAGACCAATTCTGCATCCAATCCTGGCATCTCGCTGTATGTGTAGGCGAAGACATCCCTATATTCTTTTAATAGTTCAATCATTTTTCTCCGTTCTTCCTTCCCAAGTGACGCGCTGATTTTAATCAACTTTTCTTCCTTGTCGCCGATATTAACTTCTTCTATTTCGTCCAACGATGGTATTTCTGTAGGCTCTTCCACTGGTAATGACCCCGCCGTTACTTCTTCTTCCTTATCAGTAGATGATGTCATCTGGCTTGTGGATGCTTCACACAATTGCTCGGATGGCAACACCTCCGCTGATTGCTATAATCTATAGATGTGTCCTCCATCTTGAGTGGTGAAACGATGGAAACGAGGCTCTGGTCCTGTCTTTGATCTCTTAGTCCCTGCCGGCGCCACCAATCTTTCAGCGCTAAATACAGACGCCTTTTCTTCAACCTTCCTTTTTTCTTTGGGCATCTCCAGACGAGCGGGATCAAAGACTGAGATTTTACTGTCCTCTTCCCACTTTGGTAGAGGAATCGTTCGAGACAAACCAATTACAGCCGCTCCTTCCTGTCCTGTTGGTTGATAAAAAACTGCTTCCGCCATGTATGCTTCCTCGGGTCCAAAAGGGTTACTCGTGGCTGGCACCCTGTATTCTCTTCCTCCGATGCTAGTCTTGATGCATTGGTGATAGGTAGACGCCACAATATGATGGTCGCGTATCCATCCGCGCCCTAGAAGCAAGTGAAACGAAGTGTGATCGTCTAACACATGGAAAGGCACTGATGCTTTAATCGGCCCAATAGTCATAACGAGGCATATCACCCCAATTGATTCTTGAGTGTGCCCTCCAAAACCGCGCACAACTGTTTTCCGTTCTCTGATCTCCTCTCTCGGTATCCCCAGTAAATCCAAGGTGTGCACCGAAACAAGGTTTAGTGACGCCCCTCCGTCGATGAATACTCTCCTCAGCTGCTGCTTGTTAACCGTTGCAGTGAGGTACAAGGGACGCAAGTGTTCCCCAGGAATGCATATATCGCTGTCGTCAAAGGTGATCCTTCCCCTTGATAGCGCCTGGTGACCTGCTGCTATAGCGACGATTGCTTGGGATGCCTCCCTGACTTGATCTTCACTGAAGCCAAGGGAATCGAAGAATTGTTGCGCGATGATGGTCTTGGAGAACTGGAAAGCAACAGCGTGTGTCCCCTCAAAGCCTTGTTGCAAACTGGACAACTCGCACGCCTCTCCCTTGGAATCCTCCCATGCTGCCCATCCCTCCTCTCTAGGGTCATGGGAAATCATCATGGCATGATGTTTAGGCAATGGATCTTTGTCAATTTGTTGTCGCCCGAGGTCTATCTCCCCGGCTTTCTCTTTTCTCCAAAATGCATTTCGCACACCGTAACAATTGAGGGTCGAGTGATTTACCCTTCTATGATAGTGACAGTATCGTTCATGCGCCTTGTTTACGGTATTTATATCCACGACAGCAGGCGGCAAATTGATTTCACCGTTAGCGGCCCATTGATCGACGAGGTTTTCAATCTGCTCCTTGGTGCAAGGTATGGGCGCTTGGATAGGACGTTGAGAATTATTTCCTCCTCGTGTCCCTTGTGGTGCGGCCCCTTGGTATGGTTGGAAAGGCGCTTGTCGCTTATTTCCCGGAGCAGGTCCACTGCTAGTAATAGCCGCACTCAATGAGTTAACGGAATTGTACCACGTCTGCTCCATCTTCGCCTGTTGAAAGATTCCAAGGCAATCTGACAGTCGTGCTGTAGCCTCCTCTAACTCCACGAAGGTTTGGAATTGAAAGTTGGATAAAGCGAAACGCAGGGTGGCAGTCATCTTTCCCACGCAAATCTCGACCAGTCTGTCCTCTGGCACCTCTTCACTTAATTGGAGCGCGTGACTCCGGAACCTCGTGATATACTTCAAAGGATCCTCATCAATCCCCATTGTTGTTCGTGCTAAGTCGACCGATGTCACTCGCCTTTTTGCAGAGAAAAACTTCTTGAGAAACAGACGCGCCATTTCCTCCCATGTCGCTATGCTTCCTGGTTTTAGGTTGTCATACCATGTGTATGCAACGTCAGACAGCGATTTCGAGAATTCTTTCAAGCATAGATTTCCATCTTTTGCATGCTGGTTCATTGCCGAAAGGAAGCGGCCCAAGTGCTCTCGTGCATTTCCTTGCCCCGTGTATACTTTGAACTTTGGTGATGTATAATCGCGCGGGAACTTGTAAGTAACTACTTCTTTCGTGTAAGGGGGGTCTAGGGAACTGTACCCGTGATCTTGCTTCGCTACTCGGTAATGCTCCTCGATGTACCTAGCTAGGTCTTCCTCTGAGATCCTCCCAATTGGCGCGCTAAAACCTTCCTCCTCTTGTTGAAAGTTCCTGGTGGGCGCGAGTTTTCCTTTTCCGGCAGTTATTCCGGCAAATTCTGGCTCTCCAATAACTCCGGCGATCGGTCCGGCATCTTTTTGTGCAGACGCGTCCTCCTTTTGCTTGATTAATGACATCAATTGCTGTTGCTTCTTAGCCTGAGTCGCGAATTCTTGCCGCATCTCCTCCAAGCTCGTGTCTCTTGTGTTACTGTCAACAAATGGCGCAAGTCCTTCGCCCTCCTGAGTCGGCTCCGCTGGTGCGTCCACAATCCCTACCGATACCTTTTCAATCCTTTGCGCGTCATCCGTGTCACTATCCGCCGGCTCGTGCTCGATCAGAACGAAGTCCTCGCTTGGAAAGGGAACTCGCTCTGCTTTCCTTTGGGGCGCGCTCATTGCTTCTAGCGCTGATTGCATTCCGCTGGACTCGAAATCAGTCTCCGCCTGTGGTCGCCAACTGTGAATAGGGTAATATTCTTAATCCGATCCGAGTCTCAGAGGTAGCACCGATCTAACTCATTTCTCTCCCTTTCTCTCTTGTAATGTGTGTTTTATCTTTCTCTCTCCAAAAAGTCCTCCTTTGTGATCTCTTTAGAGTCCTATTTATAGAGAATCCCTTTTACCCTTGGGTGGCCATATGCCCTTTTAACCACTTATTAACACAATTGCCATTCCTTATCTCTTGATCACCCAAAATGTCTAGACCCAAGCCCAACTAGATAGACCAAAACAAGTATGTATCAAGCCCATTAGGTATTAATAAACTTGGGTCATCCACACATATACTCTTCACATATACTCCCTCCGTCCCACATAAATTGAGCTAGTTGGGATTTGCACAATTATTAAGGCAAGGAAGAGAGAGATTAGTTTTTTTACTGTTTTTTCCAATTATACCCTTATAAATACTATGATAGTAAAATTTAGAAACGACATATCTCTCAAATTATGGCACGTATCTTTGTAAACTTTATACCATTGAAAAGCATTTTAAAACACTTACGCAACGAGTATAAACATGACTATGAAATTATTAATATTTATTATACTAAGATTTCATAACAATAATCAATAAAAAGGATAAGATTAGAAACATGACATATATAATAGAACTAGCTCAATTTATATGGGACAAAATCAAAATAAAACTAGCTCAATTTATGTGGGACGGAGGGAGTAATAGATGTGCTTATAGTCTTTACATCTATGAGTTGTAGCTTAGAATTCCAAGAAATTAGATGTGCATATACTCTTCACATCTATTAGTTGTA
>JAJJMA010063075.1:0-11098 GCA_023529015.1 Papaver nudicaule
ATTTTTGAGATCGTCCAAACTTAACCATAAGACTCACGAGCCAAAACAAAAAGTTGGTAGTATTTCGGTACCCCTCCTTTTTCACATTCCTTATTACAAGGATTAATATATATAACATCATCAACTATTAAATTGATAGAGTTGGTAAATACGAAATCAAAGATATACTTTCTAACCTTTTGACGAGAGGACGATAAATATCAAGTGTGTAAGCTCCGGTCTTCAATCTTCAAATGGTCTTCGTCTCAATACCTAGTATATCCTAGTCCGAGAATAATATTGTAGACTAAATCAAGGATTATGTTTTGGCAACTAAACTTGACAACTGATTTGACATATCAACGCCAGTGGGTTCAACCGAGTAATGCTCTAACAATCTTCGTCTACAAAGGTTAGTAGGAGTTGTGACATTTGGACTCTTATTATTCTGTTTGTTATCATTCGAAATATAGTCCGTGACTTTGGTATTTACTGTTATAAGAAAGAATCTTATCGACAACATTAAGCTTTCCCAAGCGAATGTCTTGTTTCCAAATACACAAGTTTACTTCGTGTATTTCGGATATAGGATTATATTGAGAAAGGTTTTATATGCTTTTCACATCTATGGTTTGCTTGTGAATCAAAGTGTGGAGTTATTCGAATCTTGGAGAATGTTAGAATTCACACAAATCGAGTAGACGAATGTCTGAACACAAATAAACTCCACTAAGTACTTTTGGTTCACGAACAAAGATTTCCAGTTCACAAACCAGGGAAGGCCCTGAAATTTTAGAAGTACTTCTGGTTTGCGAACCAAGTGGCATTCTTAGTTGTTCACGATCTCTTTCACTCTCACTAGTACTTGTACTTAAGCCATTAACATTCTTGGCACTATATGGTTCACACCTACCTAAAGGTTATGTTAGAGCACGTTCGGTCAACCCCACCAAGCGTTGGTATGTAAAGCTTGGTTTTCATAATTTATTGTTCAAAACTCGTACACTTGAACATGTCTACTAATAGTCAGACTTCACTAGGTTAGACCTTTAGGTAGAAGATGGCTGGATTATCTGGAAGATTAATCGAAGAACTGAAGAAGAATTAAAAACAAATGATAATATCCTCATTCAAAAAAAAGGTTAGTCCTCTAGACATCATGATTCAAGTGGTCCTCTACTCTGAGCTGAACGATTACTCTAATCGAAGCTCGTGACAGTTAGTATATTCGACAGTGTCTATGAACTCTCTTTTCTTGAGTTCCATGATCAGAGAACATTTATATATGGAGTCTGCTTCTTATACTTCATCATGGATCTCCTCGAACCAATTCAATACAAGCTTTTAAGAGCTTTGTATTATGAATAGTAATTCATGTTGAATGGCTTTATGAAGTTTATCTTCATTACCTGAATGCATGCATCAATGTTAATAAGAGTTTCTAACTTGACTATACTGTGCATTCAGAGAGCTAGTGATTTTACACTTAGCTATAAATCCAATTTCTAGTTTTGTATATACTAGAAATCAATCACCATGCAAAGGAATTGATTACCATTGCTAGGTATTCATTTCCAGTGTTTAGATTCGATTCCCTTAATTGGTAATCAATCTACTTACGTCTGGATCGATTTTAATATGGTGGATTCGATCTCCCTTAAGTTAGGAATGGATTCAGAGTGCTAGTGATTTTATCACAATGCAACATAGCCCGTTTTTGGTTTCTTGTGAACTAGAAATCAAACACTATGTGAAAGGAATTGATTACCATTGATAGGTATCGAATTCCAGAGCTAGGATTCGATTTTTTTCATTGGGAATCAATCTACTTTAGCCTGGATCGATTACTATTTGGTGGGATTTCCCTTAAGTTAGGAATCGGTTCTGCTTCTAGAAATCGATCTCCTAATGGTAGAGATCCAACACCAATACCAGGAATCGATTTACCCAATGTGGCATGTATTGCACTAGTTTGTAATCAATCCACTTTTATATTGGGGAATCAATTTCATTAATGTGTAATCAATCTCCTTGGGCAGAATTCGATTTCATTAACAAGAAATCAATCTCCCATAAACAAGGAATCGATCCCTCTATATTGAAATCGATCTTCTTGTCCATTTTTTATTTCTTGCACTTGCAAATGAAATGTGGAGACTATCCATCAATCATACTATGTGCTTCAATGATCAAATTCTTGAAAGTATGATTTTGGTTCAAAATGGTCATGAACTTTTGCATTCACGCAAGATTTCATTATATGACACAATGTACTTGATTCCCATAGCTGATATCCTTTACAAGCCTAGGAGATTCTCCACGGTCCTTCTTAACATGACACCTACATTTGATTTCCTTTGATATTCAATCAAGGTTAATGAAAATCGAGTTTGTTATTCATTTAAGGTTTATATTCTTCGAAACTTATACCTAATAAAATCTACTTCACAAAGTATCAACCTGTACTGATTTCAATACAAGTGAATAGCTAAGAACCCAAAATCTGTATTAAATACAACCTCTTTACTAATTTCTTCACTAACTCCAAAACAGTACAATCATTAACTTAAATACTACAGCTACAAAACCCTATCCGAAGAAGACACGTGCCTACATCTAGGCAGTTTCATCAACGGCTACAAACTACTCTCATAATTACTAACCCACACTTTAACTTATTGCTATTGACTGATCAAAACACATAGCCACCCCTTAGCGGGCCATAACAATACCCTCCCCTTCAGCAGATCCTTGTTCTCAAGGATTGAAGAATTCAGGGAAATGAGCCTGCAAATTAGTTGTATCCTCCCAAGTGGCTTCAACAGCTGAGGAGTTAGACCAATGCACTAAATGGTGGTGGCTGAGAACACCCCTTCTCCAAACCTGTTTGTTCCCCAAAATGGAATGTGGTTTAACTATGATCTGACCATGATGGTCCACCAATGGCAGTGTAGGAATTGGTGTGACAGAGGTACCCACTCTTTTCTTCAACTGAGAAACATGGAAAACTGGGTGAATTCTTGAAGAAACTGGTAAATCCAATTTGTAAGCCACAACCCCCACTTTTTCCAAGACTGCAAAGGGGCCATAATACCTTGCATAGAGTTTGAAATCCCTCCTCAAAGACATGGAGGTTTGTCTATAAGGATGCAGCTTCAAGTAGACCATATCTCCTACCTCAAACACCCTCTCAATTCTCTTCATGTCAGCATATAACTTCATCCTTTCCTGTGCTCTGTGCAAAGATTCCTTCAGTAAGCTGATCATCTGATTTATGTGACTCAAATACTTCTCCACTTCAGCAACAGATGTAGTCACTTCAACTGGGAAAGCCATGTGTAGTGGTGTATAACCATACAAAGCCTAAAAAGGTGTCATGTTCAAACTGGTATGGTGGTTTGTATTATACCACCATTCTGCCAAGGCTAACCATTTGAACCAATCTTTTGGTTTGTGACCAGTCATACACCTTAGATAACTCTCCAAACACCCATTGACCTTTTTTGTTTGCCCATCAGTCTGTGGGTGATAAGCAGTGCTTAAATTCAAGGTTGTACCTAATAGTTTGAACAAATCCTGCCAAAAATTGCTGACAAAAATCTTATCCCTGTCAGAAGTAATGGATGCAGGAAGACCATGAAGCTTGTAGATGTTCTGTAAGAATGCTTGAGCCACTGTCACTGTTGTATATGGGTGTGCTAGAGGAATGAAGTGAGCATACTTAGTTAGTCTGTCCACCACCACTAAAATGATCTCAAATCTGTCTGACTTTGGGAGTCCCTCTATGAAATCCATAGTGATATGTTGCTAGGCATGATCAGGTATACGCAGGGGTTGTAAAAGACCAGCAGGGAAAGTATGTTCTCCCTTATTTCTCTGACATACATCACAAGAAGCAACAAAGAGGATTAAATCTCTTTTCATACCCGGCCAAAAGAAGTAGGCTTTTGCTCTTGCATAACTTCCATGATTACCAGAATGACCACCAGTAGCTGAGGAATGAACTGATTTCATGATCTGCTGTCTCATATCAGCACCAATGCCTATGTACAATTTATTTTTGTATCTAAGAAGCCCTTCCTTGTAAGTATAATTTTCAACTGAATTTGGTGCCATAAGGAGTCTTGATATCAAAGAGTCAGCATAAGAGTCAGAATTAGCTTGTGATGATCTTTTATGTCCACATAGGTCTAGAGGCTGTAAGAGCAAGACAACTTGAAGATGGTTTCCTTGAAAGTGCATCAGCAGCAAAACTCTCCAACCCTTTCTTGTACTTAATGTCATAATCAAACCCAAGTAACTTCATCAACCATTTCTGCTGTAATGCTGTGTTGATTTTTTGTTCTAAGAAGTATTTTATACTCTGTTGATCAGTATGAACTGTGAACTTTTGACCCATGAGATATCCTCTCCACCTTGTAACAGCACAAACAATTGCCAGTAATTCTTTTCATAAGGGGAGAGAGCATCAGATTTTGGTCCCAAAGGTTTGCTGAAAAATGCTATTGGCCTGCCTTCCTGCATCAACACTGCTCCAATTCCTGTTGTGCTGGCATCAATCGCAATGGTAAAGGGCTTGCTGAAGTCTGGTAAGGCCAAAACTGGAGTCTGACACATGGCCTCCTTAAGCAAAAGAAAAGCTTTGGTTGCTGCAGGAGTCCAGTGAAAAACATTCTTCTTTAAGAGGTCAGTTAATGGTCTTGCAATAGACCCATATCCTCTCACAAAATTTCTATAGTAACCTGTGAGTCCCAAGAAACCTCTTAACTCTGTAAGAGTAGATGGCAATGTCCAATTTTGCATTGCTTCAATCTTTGTAGGATCAGCTGCAACCCCATCAGCTGTAATTAGATGGCCTAAATATTCCAGTGAAGATTGTGCAAAGCAACACTTTGACTTCTTGGCATAGAGCGGATGTTGTCTTAAAGTCTGCAGCACCAGAGACAGTTGTTCTTCATGATCTTCAAGTGTAGGACTGTACACAAGGATATCATCAAAGAATACTAACACAAACTTCCTTAAGAAGGGTTTAAATACTTCATTCATGAGTGCCTGAAATGTGGCTGGAGCATTAGTCAATCCAAATGGCATCACCCTAAACTCGTAATGACCTTGATGAGTTCTGAAGGCTATCTTGTGGATGCCAGGAGTGTGAACTCTGATTTGGTGATAGCCTGATCTGAGATCAATTTATGTAAATATTGTGGCACCATGTAACTCATCAAGAAGCTCCTCAATAATTGGCATTGGAAAATTATCTTTGATTGTAATGTCATTAAGTTTTCTGTAATCAACACATAACCTCCACGTACCATCTTTCTTCTTGACCAGTAGAATGGCTGATGCAAATGGACTATGACCAGGCTAAATGATGCCTTGTTGTAGCATGTCTTAAACCAATTGCTCCACTACACTCTTTTGGATAAATGGACATCTATAGGGTCTTGATAAGGTGTCAAACCTATCAAGAATAATTTCTCGACTCTAAACAACTCAATAAAGATGTAGTAAAGCAAGTCAAGTTCGTTCCACAGGGAGGTGTGAGTTCTCGTTGTTATAACGTTCAATTCTTGTTTCAAAGAGAGTGAATCAAGGTAACAAAAATATATAAACTGAATTTTGAATCAAATAATAATGATAAAAAGCGATTAAGGAATTCCTATCAATCCACGAAACAAAGCATAATCAATTTTAAAAGCATATTTCTCGCAATATCCTACTTGTTACCACCCTAGAATAGTTATAAGCTCAACTATCCTATTCAATTCCTTGTGTCACCGGATACGAAAGTACTCGACTACCGGATTCTAATCAATTAGAACACCTAAAATAAGCTCTTCAAGTGATTCAAATCAAAAGCATTAGACTCTATGAATTGGGGTAAGACCTAGCCACGCACTCGTAAGCTCGGATTGTGAACTAAGATAATCTTCTACTTCTCAATGATTTAACAACATCCCGCCGTCAATAATTGAGAATTGCTACTTGTTGTTATTGATTCTTGACAATTACGGATCAAAGAATCGCTAACTAGCAATAGGGTTGTCAACTAACTACGTGATTGCGCACTCAAGCAACTAGAGGAAAACCCATAAATATTCAAGCATAGTAAAAGATTCACAACAAGTAAAAATAGAGGATTGAAATACTTATGTAAATTGATTAAAACTCATGTCTCGGGATGTCAAGTTCATCCCTAATCAAAAATAAACTTAGCTACTCATGTTCTTGAAAGAAAACATAAAATCTTTGAGTAAAAATAAGTTGTTAAAAACTCAAAGTAATAAAGAAAAGCAAACTCCAAAATTATGTAACTTTCTGCGCCTCAAAAACAGATGTAAAGATATCCCTAAAACTCTCCTGCGCCTCCTCTTATATATCCCAAAACCCTTCCAAAACAGTGACCTAAATAGCCACCTAAGTGCCTGAACTCTAGGCCAAGACACACTGCCCATTAATCCTTGTACCCAAGCCCAAAGCCCTGCTATAGCAAACTGGCTACATCCCTCTCATAACCGCACCATAGCCTTCACAAAACCAGCACCAGAACCTTTGACAACCGACCCTTACCAACAGCTGAACTCCAGCTGAAACCACCCAAACTCAAGCAACACCAGATCATTGTTCTCACACCTCAAACTGTAGAAAATCCTGCAGAACCCTTGTAACTTGTAACCATGGCTGAAACACACAAGTTGAAATGGCTGCAAAAGCACCATCTGCATTCCACAAACCTCCAGCAAACAAACAACCCAATTCCACACAGGCTAGCGGCAGCAAACCTCTCCATCTTCACTCCATTTTGGCCACCACTTGCAGAAACAAACACCACAGATAAGCTCAGTTTCTTCACTTCCTTCTACTGCCAAACTCTAGCCACCAGCTCCCGTAAACCAAACCTGAAGCTCCACCTGAACTCAACACAGCAGCTTCAAAGACCTTGGCTGCGTGTTTCTAGTGAAACAGATTTGCACTCTGTTGGTGATTTTCTGAGTTCTATCTCATCTCCTGCCCTGGTTTAATCTGAACACCATACAACCCACAGAGCTAGCTACAACAGCTACTGATCTCCACATATCTCTCGGCAAGCCAGCAACCCAATTCCACACAGCAAACCCCCATCAAATTCACAGGAAACACCTCCACAACAACCAAATTCCACCCATTTCAACCCACAATAATCAACCATTTGTTTCCCCCATTCCAGAAAACCTTCACCAGATCCATGGAAAACCAACCACGGCAACCTCCTAGAAACCCACAGTAGAACAACAACATCAAGAGCTCATTACGGCCATCGTTTCTGCACTCAACCACAGTAACACCACAGCCAACAACCTCACTTCAACAGATTCTGAACCACACACCAGCAGCACCAGTAAACCCTTTTTGAATTCAGCTCAATACCCATCTGTAAATCCAGCCAGCAGCTCCTTGTACGGCCAGAAATTGAGCCTGAAATCACCACCATCTGAGCTCTAGATTGCCGTGAATCAACACCACCAAAGCTGCAGCAAAACCCAATTTCTCCTGTCGTGAATTCCATCCATCATCCACATAGAAAACCCATCTTGAATCTCGTCCAAATCTCATTGAAATTTCGGCAGAAATTTTAATTCGAATCAGCTACAACCACCAGCCATTTTTGCTTCTTCTCGGATAGCCTTGAGCTCTCAAATCTCCTCACAAAGCTCACTGAACCACAGTAGTAACCACAGCAATTTCTCCCCTTCTTTTCCTGTCCGTCTCTCTCAGATCCAAGCTTTTTCTTTTCTTCTCTGGTTTCTAACAGAAACTTTGTTTTCTTTTTTTCTCTGTCTTGATGTCGACCTCTGGTTTTGAAATAGAAAGGGAGGGGTGGCCCTTAGCGTCTGCCTGCAATTGTCTTCAGCTGCCTCCTTGTCAGCCCTGAGTTAATGAGTTCTGGTGCCCCAGTAATGTTGTGTTAAGGCTCAAATGGCTGCCCTGACTGCTCTCGCGGCTGCATCCAGTGATTTTGATTGCTTTGGCACTTCTAAGACTTCTGTCTTGCTGTCCATCAACTTGTAATGTCTCCGAACGATGAAATGAGATGCTATTTGTTTCTTTTGTGTAATTTAAAGATATTGTACCTGCAAAATAGAAAACAACGTTAAATAACCAATGTACGAGGCATAAGCTAACTAAAGTGTATAATAAGGTACTCTTGAGTAGGTGTTTTAAGGCACCTATCAGGTCTGAGGTTAGTGGGTGTTGAATTTGGCTTGAGGGTGATTTTGTGGTCTAAGACTCTTGGTGGTGGCAAATGTGTAGGCTCTGCAAATACATCAGAGAACTTGGATAAAATACTATCAATGCTTGGGGGGTATAGGGGAACAAGTAGGAGTTACTGAAACAGAGAATAAATGTCCAATAATGCCATGAGTAGCCTTGAGGAAGAATTTCTTGACTGCAGTAGAACTGATTTCCATTAAGGTTGGTGAACTGGTACTTCCTTGAAGGGTAATTTGACTTCCCTCATGTTGAAAAGAAATACTCAGTTTTGCTAAGTTGATGATGATATCCCCCAACTGACTCAACCAATCAGCTCCAAGAACCACATCACAACCTCCTAAGGGCAGTAATCTCATATCATCCTTGAAGTGATGACCCTGCATTGTCCATTGGACTGCTTTACAAACCCCAGTGCTTATTGTTTTGTCTCCATTAGCTACTGTGACTAGCAAGTGACCAGTGTGTTGAATGCCACATTCCAGTTTCTCAGCTAAAACACTAGCAATGAAGCTATGGGTACTGCCAGTATCTATTAGTATTGATATGTTGTAATGCTGAACACAGCCAAGAATTCTGATGGTATCTCCCTTTTGAGTACCAGTCAGAGCATGTAGAGAAACAGACATATCAGTCTCAATGGGAATATCTGAGTTTTCTTCCATACTCTTATCTAACTCAATGTGCTCTTCAGTATAATCAGTGCCTTCTAGCATATACATTTGTGACTTACAATAATGTCCTGGTTTATACTGTTCATCACAGTTGAAACAAAGGCCCTTAGCCCTTCTCTGAGCCATTTGGTCTGGAGTTAATTTAATGGTGTTTTTCTGGAAAGGATTTGAAGTGAAAGCCCTTTTTGTATAGGTAGGTCTTTGGTTATTGCTTTGGGGTGGTGCTGGCTTTGAAGGAGTTGGGTTGGTACATAAAATGGTGGGGCTGGGAGTGGTGGGATTGAATGTGGTGTACTTGACAGGATATGAATTTGAAGGGTTCTTTGTAGGAAATCTATTCAGCTCATAAGAATTTTGGACATTGATTTCCTGCACTCTAGCCAAATAAAAGGCATGAGATAAGATAGCTGACTTATGCATCTGAACTGTCTTTTTAATCTCTGGTTTCAGGCCACTGATAAAACTGGACACAAAGTAATGCTCCTTGTAATGTGGGTCTTTGCTAACCATCAAAGCCTTCAGGGTTTCAAATTCAATATAGTATTCTTCCACAGTGGTGGCTTGCCACAATTTATTGAAACAACCAATATAATCATCATGTGCTAAATCTTCAAATCTAGCACAAAGATTTTCAACCAGATCAAGCCAAGTGAAAGATTTCTTACCAGCCTCAAAGTCAGTGAACCATGAATCTGCTTTTCCCTGTAAGTGTAAGGATGCTATCCTCACCTTCTCTGACTCAACAATTGTTTCACTATGAATCTCAAAATACCTCTCACACTTTCTCAGCCACCCTCTGGGATTTTCTCCATCAAACAGAGGTAGATCGATCTTCGGATACCTCATAGGTGCAGATCTATTCTTCCAAGCTGGTTTGAAAAAACCCTCTTCTTCTTCCTCATCAGCTCTGTTGGATTTCTTTCCTCCAATTTTAGATGTAGACCCTATTTCTTCTCCCTTCTGTTTTGTCAATAGCTCAATAAGATATCCATTTTCTCAGCTAGTGTCCCTTGCACTCTATTACCACTATCTTCAATTGCCTTTGCCAAAACAGTGTTACTGCTCTTAATTTCAGTTAAGACTTGTGTATGATTTACTCCCATCTGAGTCAATGTCTGCTTCAAATCCTTCAATGAAGCTTCTATCTTCTCCATCTCCTTTGTCATCGTAACCTGCTCTTGGATACCAATTGTACTGATTTCAGTACAAGTGAATAGCTAAGAACCCAAAATCTGTATTGAATACAACTTATTTACTAATTTCTTCACTAACTCCAGAATAGTACAATCATTAACTTAAATACTACAGCTACAAAACCCTATCCGAAGAAGACACGTGCCTACATCCAGGCAGTTTCATCAACGGTTACAAACTACTCTCATAATTACTAACCCACACCTTAACTTATTGCTATTGACTGATCAAAACACATAGCCACCCCTTAGCGGGCCATAACACAACCTAACTCAATGACGAAGACGAATACGTTTGGAACTTTTAGGGCATATATGAACGCAATGCCTATTATCGACGTTTCTATCAAAATATTGTCTTTAATTGTTCTTAAATGTTATTGTATTATAAGATAATGACCTTAGAATAAACAAGAATACATTAACCAAAAAATATTACAAGGTCAAAGGTCTACCAGGAAAAGATAGTCTGATTGTGCTCCACAAATCCCTTGAGAAAAGATCAACTACGTTTCCACCAACATCAAATCTCTTGACGTCCGACGTCAATAAACTTGAGTCACTTGACATTGTCTTACGTCTACCTTTAAAAGTTGTCTTTCATAATCTATTGCAAATGCGTAGGTGTTGCAGAACTTGGAATTTATAAAATCTCACCCATAACACGTGCTCGTTTTATACACAAAGGTCTATTTTGATTTTTCAAGAGCATTTTGTTAGGTTTCTATTATCAAAAATAGTAAAAAATATCAACTACATCTATGGTCCAACTTTCTTTCCCAAGTTTACGTAGTTTTCCTGTTGGACCTTCCATTTCAGAAGAAAATCCGATTTCAGGGTTTAATTGCTGGGTGATGAAGTGGGTAACGACTCATGAGTAGTCAAATGGAGGGAAGGATTCGATCGGGCGAAAATTACGGTGCTCTGAATCGGGCGAAAAATCTCTCTAGTAACTCAGTCCATTTCATCAAAGATTCATCGCTATATTATCAAATCAGACTT
>JAJJMA010063081.1:0-25209 GCA_023529015.1 Papaver nudicaule
TGTAGGGTCTTGTATAGTGGCACAAGTGAAAGATGATAGAATTTGGTTGGGATTTTGTTGTTTGTGGCCAATTATTTTAGGTGGAATGGTGGTGTAAAAATCGGATAGGATTGAGTTTGCTTGTAAATGTCGTGCATGTTCGAAGGTGGTCGGGCTGAAGTCTAGGTAGCAATAGGGTATACTAAGTATCCATAGATGATATAGTAGATTCATGGTCGATGTCATTGTGGTACAGTGGTAAAATTGTTGGATGATGATATCAGAGACTCGTTAAGATGTAGGGTCTTATTTAGTGGCACAAGTGAAAGATGATAGAATTTGGTTGGGATTTGTTGTTTGTGGCAAATGATTCAGGCGGAATTGTGATGTGAATTTTGGATATGATTGAGTTTGCTCGCAAATGTCGTGGATGTTCGATGTTGGGCACGCCGAAGTATAAGTAGCAAGAGGGTATACTAACTACCCATAGATAATACAGTTGATTCATGTCTGATGTCACTGTAGTACTGTGGTAAAGTTGTTGGGTGATGATACAAGTTCCTTGAGTTCGAAACTCGTTAGGATGTAAGGTCTTATATAGTGGCACATGTTAAAGATGATAGTAGAATATTGTTGTTCATGGCCAATGATTTATGCAGAATTGTGATCCTAAAATATAGGTAGATAAATTTTCCTGGCTTAATCTGGCCCCATTGTGGAGTATTTGGCCCCATAGAAATTTAAACCCATCTAGGGTTAGTTGTTATGGGATGTCTTCACAGGGGTGGAATATACTATATTACCCTTCACTACTAATTAATCATACTAACTAATCCCACCCGAAATAGTAAACTTAACCTTAATCCAAAAACCCTAAAATATTTAAACCCAAAAACTTTCCAAAACCAAAATCATTTCACTCTCAAACAAAAACAAAAACAAAAACAAAAACAAAAACAAAAACAAAAACAAAAATTTCGAATCCGCCCACTCGAGAATCAAGCCGGAAACTTCGTCAAAGGTGTGTAATCTTATCTCAATCGTTTTTAGTATGTTAGTTGCTTATTATACGTGATTTGGTTGCATGAAACTCTGATTTTTTAACAATTTTTTCGGCTGATAATACCAGAATCGTTGGATCCTAAACAATATATCCAACGATTGTTCATCTTCACTAGCAACAATCGTTTTCTGTTTTATCACATATATACCGATTATGTTTTTTAAGATGAACAAACGTTAGATGTAGTAATATATATGAACCGATTATTGATCATCAGCACTTCATGTAAAATTCCATGCAAGTTACGTAGTTTTGTAATCGGTGGATAACTGCCTATAGATTGAACGATTATGTTTTTTAAAAAAAATAAACGTTAGATGTAGTGATATATATAAACCGATTATTGATCACCTCATCAGTTCAGTTACGTGGCTAAGGCTTAATACATAGAGTAATCGGTTTTCGAAACTTCGATGGATTCAGCTGAGAATGGTGGCGCGAGGGATATCGAAAGGTAACAATCGAAACCCACTTTCTCTCTTAGTTGTTTAGCTTAGATTATAATTTTTTCTTTTTTTTTTTGCATCAGGACCGCTGAACCAAGTTCTGTAATTATCGATAGAGCAGATTTTCCTGCATGGATGAATGTGTGTGATTATCACTTTGCAAATAGAGCACCTCGTAATCTAGGACGAAGAAGAGTGGGTGAGGTAGAAGATGAATGGCGGTTTGAATGTAAATTATGTGTTCATGTCCCACGCCATCTAAGGAGGAACATGTTTACGAATGGGGCAGTAAAAAGTACTCCTAATGGTTGGGCGGTTGCTTGGGGTGATTGCTATCTATTTGTGGTTCCTGCTCGTCGTCTTACCCCAGAGGAGAGAGCGAGGGCTGGAATTTGAACTATTTCTTTTTTTTGATTTAATCACATTTCTATTTCATTTGAATCATATATATATGTAGTTAAACGATGCAAACCATCTACAACATCTTCTTCGTCGTCATCTAAGGTTCGAAAACCCTATATAAATCCTCTAGACTCATTACCCGATGGACCTAAACCAAGTACCAAATTTACGTTGGAAGAAGATTTATGTCTTTGTAAGAACTATATGATCTTCTATCCGACCCCTGCTGAAATGAAACGAAATCGTGTTAAAGTGAATTATCCACAATTGTGGACTACTGTCACTGAAGAATTCAATGCTGATGAACCTAGAAGCCAAGTTGTGCGAGATCGTAATGCGTTGGGAGTTCGATGGAAAAAAATACATAAAAGAGTCGACGAATTTATGCAGTTGGTTAAGTTGATCCGAGCTCAACTTTCGGATGATAGCGATGATGAAATTTTGGCTAGGGCTTTGAAAGAATGGCAACGAATTAATGGGAAGATCTTCAAGTACGAAAAACATTACCGTCTCCTGAAGATTTTTATCGCAAACTGTGATATTGGTTGATTAAATTCGTTAAAGTATCTTTTGTAGACATAATCGGCGTTTATATTTAATCTGGTAAGCCGATTGTATTTACAATCGGCCTTCAGTTGACTTCATTGTAACCGATGCTTCATTGTCCAATAATTTGCTTTTAAATGTTTAAGCATCGGCTCTTGTGGACTTATTTATTAACCGAATATTAATTTAAAATTTGGGCCAGCATTGAAATCGGCGTAATTGGTTCACAATATATACCGATTGTTTATTGTTTTCCCAAGAAAAAGAGCCGTTGGGATCACATTTATATAAGAGAACCTCCCCACACACATACCCTCCATATCAACTTGAACTTCTTCTTTCTCCATTATTTTTTTTTCAATTCAATAGGAGATAATGGGGGAATGGGGGAATTGGGACGCGCAAGAAGACTTAGATCTAGTGAAATCATTCGCGTATGTCCTACGTGAACGACCCAATGAACTCCGCACTATGTTTTGGAAGAGGGTCAAAGAAGTCTTTGTAGAGCGCAACGGGAATCGAAAACAACGAAATTCAAGCATGTTGAGCTTTCGATTCGATCACATGAAGATGGATATGCGAGAGTACGTTAGAATTATGGAAATGGTTAACCATCATCCCCAACGATCTAGTAGTTGGAAAGTGAGTATCGAGACATGTTTGTACTTGTTTCATTGTTAGATTCTTGCATACTAACTTCATGCTTTTCTTTCACTCTTTCATTTTAGAAAGCGAGATTCGCGGTTATATGGGAAGTACGCCAAGGCCGACAACCATACGCTTTCAAGAAGTGTTATAACGTGTTGAAGAGACGTGCTCCGAGATTCATTGATGAAGTATTAATGGATGACAGGCTAGTTTGGAGCTACTAGATTATGTAATTTTAGAATTTCCTAAACCATGTGTTCAATTTCCTAAATCAATGAATGGGCCAGTTTTTATTTGATATAATCGGTTTATCTAGGTATATATGTAGAACGATTATATGATAACTTTACTCCTGGTTTTTTCAGGACCAATAATCGTTACAATATCACAAACTCCAACGCCGATTATAGAAAACAACAAACATAATCGTTAGAAAAAGATTTTCTGATACACCGATTGTTGCTTAACTGTAGAACAGAAAACTAACAAAAACCCTCAAGTAAAATCATAAAAACACTTCATAAAACAACATAAAACAACAAAAAACATAAAATTAAAAAGACCCCTTGTTCACCATCTCCTCTAGTGCTTCCTTTTAGCCCCACTAGTCGAGGCATGTCCTCCCTCTCCCTTAACGGATGTTGCTTCAACCATGCCATCTCTAACCATTCCAAATACAGGCAAACCTCCAATATGGGTAGAGACAGTTCGAATAGGAGGATTCCCTACATTGATTACTTTGGGACCCAAGACTACAACCCCTAAATCTTTGTTAGGAGAATCCGTATAGATTGAAAGTTGCTCACCAATAATAAGACATAGACGAGAATTGGGTTCAGATAACTCCTCATAATGATTGACAAAGAAGCGGACCAACTTCTTCTCAATCGACACAGAATCAAAACTATCTCTGACCTTCATCTTAAGATGAGGGATGCTCACCAAGAAGCCACCAACTTTCCACATTCTTTTAGGATCAACACCTTCCCTTTCAGCCTTCGCGGTTTCCTCTTCTTTGTATTCATCTAAAGCAGCATACATTTTTTGCAACAAAATCTGCAAATCACTCTTGACAGCCATTGTTGAACCTTAAAACTTCTATATCTCTCTAGTCTCAATTCTCAGACGATTTTAGAAATAAGAAAAAATTGATGCTTTCTCTCTAATAACCTAACCTATTTATAACCCAAAAGAAACCTAAAGGCCCTTTATTAAGATTTATTGGGATTTATTTCAAATAAAACGCTTGGCATACATGCAAGTATGTTGGATAACGTGTAATGGCATAATTAAAGTCACACGGTTTACGATATCGAACAGTCGTGATTAATATTACTCAAAAACAGTTCGAAATCGGTTTACAATAATGAACATATCGAACGATTTTATGGTGGCAGTAAATAATCGTTCTATATATTTGGTTTTACCTACCGATAGAAAAAATAGATTTCCTACATCGTTAGATGTTTTCTCTGAGATAAACCGATTAATGGTTGATCAGGTAAATGGTTTTCCCTGTGCTCCACAATCGTCCTTTATAACCGTTAATATATAACGATTTAGGTTACAATATTCGGTTTATTAGTTTGTAAAAATACACCGATTGATTTGGTTAAATTTCTGGGCAGAGTAACAACAATCGGCTTAATTTGGTAATAATATGAACCGATTGTTCGAGAACCCAAGAATAATCGGCTTAAGTTTTCATATATATAGACCGATTGTGCGTTGTTCAGATTCAAGATTTTGGTTAAAAAAACTTGGGTGATTCTCATGGTTGTTAATGTTTGATAATTTTTAATCTTGTTTTGATATGAGAGTTAAGACTAATTAATCTTGTTTAGACTCTAATCATGTAATTAGCAACTAATTGAGAAAGGGTAAAACAGTCATCTTTTATAAGGGGTTTTCCGATTTTGCTATATAACAACCGCCGGAATTATTTTTTCATGGGGCCAAATACTCCCAAATGGGGCCTAATTCAGCCAGGTAAATTTTTCTTATTAGATGTCGGGCATGTTATCGTAATCTTGTTATCATTCTCCAGATGCTTCAATGCGTGGTTGATGGATTAATTACCCTCGTATTTTGCTCTTTTCCTTTTCAACTTCCCGAGGGTAAGATGGGAAGAAAACTTATTTTTACTTTATAAACGCAAACAAGTGCACTCTCTCTTCTTTAATTGTCGTCACATCGTTCTTAATGATTTGTATTCTTTAGAAATCATCGGTTACTATTCTCTCACTTCAGTGATCCCAAAATAGGAGATCTTTCTTGTTAATCTAAACTTTTTTTTTTTAATCTCAGTGATATTTTCTCTTCGGAAAATTTATTTCTTCGAAAGTCTTCTATTTTTCTACAACTTTCTTCAGAAATCTTTTCCATTTCTTTTCCGGTATCATTTTCTAACGGCATCCAAATCTGTCGGAAAATAGATTACTGGTTTTCTCTTCCTTTTTAGGGTTGTCTCTTTGAAAAGTTCTCTTTTTTGTGTTTTGTTTCCGAGGGACCAAGATTTTTTCTTCTGAGTATTATTTGTTCTTAAAGTTCTTTGATTTTTCCTTTAACGTTTCTTCTTTTTGGTTCTTGCTTCTTATGCATGTTGACCAATTGTTTTTCTTTATGTTATTCTTTGCATGCCTGTTGATAGGAATATGTAGAAACCTTGAGAAAAGACCTCGATCTTGACCAAAGATTTTCACTCACTTTTGCTTTTCCTGAAGGAAGAAGATGAAGTATATAACTGAAGAACTTGCTATGCTTCACATGTCTTCAATGCGGATTTTGATTACTTGGGGGGGGAAAAAATTAAGTAAAAGGGTACAATTTTATTGATATCTGGAAAAAAAATTACAAAAATGTCCCTAGAGCCAAAGCCAACTGACTAAAACAGTCACGAACTCAAAATACATGATCAAATTTTGTAATCTAAGATTATATCCCAGTGATATATTAAGTCCCCGAAAGGAATGGTATGAAACCATCCTTGAATTGAGCGTCATTTGAATATCATACCTTTGATCTCATTGATGATTTCCTCCTTTTCTCTTGGCCTCTTTTTCGCCATGACGCGGCTGTTGCGTTCTTTCCATATAGCCCATACAGTTGCTGCAACAATTAGTGGCCATAGCTTCCTTCCAAAATTCTTCCCTTTATTCTACTGCCAATCCCCTAGGTGTTCCTGTATCGTTTGTTTATAAATCCACTGAGTGTCAAAGAATGATAAGAAGAAATTCCAAATGTGCTTGGCAAATGCACAATGTAGCAGCAGGTGATTACTTGGGAATTAGAAGCGGTATGTCTCCCTCTGTACAATTCTGAGTATCCTTTTCAGTATGCATCATTTGTCTTGCTTCATATCATCGAGGAGTTATGCAATACAAATGAACATTCTAGGATTATGAGAGAGTGTGCTCGCCGAAGTCGGGGGATATGTAACTCTGAGCATGTGCATAGTCTTTATACTCTCGATCAAGCTCATTTGTATAGTCACGAGAATTCTTATGCCAACTACCGAGTTCAGCAGCTTAGGTATCTTTTCAAGGTTTTGGGGTCAGCTTTGTAAGAAAAGCTGGATGTGAATCATTGATTTTAACTAATCTTGATCCTCTTGGCATTGAATCAAATGTTTATCTCAAAAAAGATAATGATCCCTACTAGCCTATATGCCTCTTGTGGGTTGAAGACAGGGAGATTGTATTTGTAAGCCCCGATCGCTATTATGCAGTCGAACCGGATGTATATACCCGGTGGTGAAGAACGCATAGTGTTGGAGGATATGTCACTGAGCCATACCATGCATAGAACGTCGATCACTTAGCAGTTGGTAGCTCAAAACTTCCTCCCAGTGTGCTTCCCACTCATGCGCCGGATAACCTGACGTCACACCTAACTGATTAATTGTTGTTTCTTCTTTAGTGTTTACCTCTTAATAAATCATGTGAAAAACCGATGGGAACTCTGCTTTTGATGTGCAGTATTGGTAGGTCTCCAAGTTTCCAATTCCATAATGTTTTCCTTGAGGGCATAACTTGGGTCCGAGAAAAGCAAAGAGACAAAGAAAGGGTAAAACAAGCACATGCCCATGCACTGTATCTATTTAACCTAGCTAGAATGGGGGATGTGAGCGCATAATCTACTTTATTAAGATTATGAACTCGCAATCAATACCGCAGCATACATGCGAGTGCGATACAATAATAATATCAATAGACATAACTTTGAAGAATACCAGTGCAAACTAATAGTTAATATTAGCGTAATCGATGGTAAACATGCTCATCGTGCTATGAGACTACATATAATGATAATGTGAACGGACCCGCACAGGATGATTGACTGCGGAATCATCACGCTAGGGTAGATTATAAGGTATAAATGCTATAAATCAGATGTAAGGTACTGTTCAATGTGTGATTCGAACAAAGGTAAAGAATATTAAAACTCTTCTCAACTCATTCATGAGTCTCATCGAAGAGGAAAGGGTTTATGGTTCATTCGACTTACATGTGTTTCACTCATAAATTAGAGTATTACTTATCAAGACTTTCTCTCTCTTAACTGGGCTCTAGGCTTAATTTTGTCGACCCCTCTCTCCATAGGAGGGGTCAAGTATTTATAGAATTTGTAGTAGATTTACTGTTCATCGATCAATCCCGTGCGGTCCTTCTTAGTGCGGTGTTACGGGTTTGCGGTCTCGCGTCATTTCCGCACAGTCTTAGCGGACAATGTTCTCCCTATTGATAATACTTGGCTGTGGTTGTGCCACACCTTTGCCCTACACAAATCCTTTGGCATTTAATGCCCTCGCCACGTCTCAATCACTTTTGGATGGTCCAATCACCTCCAGTTGGGTCTGACTTCATCTTGACCGTTGACGGTAAATCAACTCGGGATCCGAAAAAGTGGCTTTTGGTCTTTCCGCGGTGTGCGTTGTTGTATCGTGTTAAGTTACCACCACCTTCGGATCTTGCCACGTGTACGGTGACAAATGTGCTATTACAGTTTGCCCCTTTCTTTTCGAATTCTCCTAGGGGTAGAACGGAATGAAAATTTTGTTGTCTTTCCATATTCACATGTTTGCATAACCGTTCCTAGATTCGTGGGGTAATGGACTTTAATGCTACTATATATTCAAAAGACACACAAGTCAAAGTGTCAGTTTTATTTCCTTTTCCATCTTCTTCTTCTCTATTTTCTTCTCCTTCTCTTATCTTCTTGTTTTTTTCCGAAACACACCAACCGCCATTACTTCCTCTGCAACCGTACCTCGTCCTTTGCCAAGAATTTGACTGCTGCTGTCGCTACTTCCATTTCCTCCAGGTATATTACTTCTCTTTCTCCTATTTATTGCGGTTTGCCTTCACTTCTTGTTGTTATGATTGATCTGCTGGCGATTCTTCTTTGTCATTTTTCCTTTACCGTGATTGATTGTGATTGGGACGTTTTCTGTGATTATCCTCCTAGTCGGTTGCCGAATTGAAGTTTTGGGTTAGTCATATAATTAGGGTTCTTACCCATCTTACTCTTTGCTGCTGTCATGGATGTGTCTGTTAATCTTATTCCAATGTCCTGTCCTATGCGTTTCTGTGAGTCTGCGTGTGAATAATATGCCCTTAGTCTGCGTGTTGTCGTGTTTGTGGGATTTGGGGTTATGATGGGTAACATATGTTCGAAACAAAGTATGTATACATACTTGCCCCTGTTACTCATCATAAGCCAAAATCCCGCGCTGGTTATTCATCTTTTGTTTTTTTCCCTGTCATCTTTAGCCTTTTAATCCCACGATGGTTTATTGATGTAGAGTGTCATGTCTTCTCAGGGGGAAGAGAATCCACGTCCGCACAAGGATCGTCGTGATCGTAGTCCCCGTGCGGGGGAAAAGCCCAGGCCTTCGCCTGACGGTCATCGTAGTGATCGTTCTCGAGATAGGCATAAAGAGGGTCACTCTCGTGATGATTCTAGAAAAGACAGGTCCCGCGGAAATGATCAGAGTGAAGCTCGTCGCTCTCGAGAGGACTCTCGTCAAGACCAATCTCGTGAAGGAGATAAAAAACGGTATTCCCGTGATGAGCAGAAGCCTCCCTTGGATCGCGGGTCGAAACCTTCTATTAAGCCTCACTCAACTCCAGCAGGTGATCGACTGGAATCTACCACAAAAACTGGACCCTCTCGTGAAGCGAAGGACTCGCGCTCACGCGTTGTTTGTAAATCTTCTAAGGATTCCCGCACTGCTCCTTCTGATACGGGCAAAGGGGTTGAAACAAATCCTAAATTGAATGTGGCCCGCACTGCTCCCTCTGACGCAGGAAAAGGGGTTGATGTGAATCCCAAATCCAATGTGGGTTTGCGGAAAAGTGCGCGTACTTCGTCCAAAACTTCTGGCAAGGTTCCGTCCGCGAAACGTCCCCGCTCTCCCAGTGATAGGGCTTCTTCGAAGAGTAAGTCCTCCGAGGGGTCGTACGTCGTAAAGACTGATCTGTACCCTGATATCATTTTTAAACCCGAGAACTATTCCTTCAAACATTGCGAAATTGAAGACATCAAGAAGAAGTTCGGGTTGGAGAAGTTCGAGGTCAAGTTTTTCGAATGCAAGGATGACGTGCTGACTCTTGACATGATCAAAAAGTACCAGTACGATGACACCCATCTCCTGACCACGGTGGGGGCGCTGGCTGCGGGTCTTAGGATCCCTTTGTACGATGCCAAGGAGACAAACCACTTTATTTACGACGTTTTGTGCGGTCGTAAGAGAGAAAGGTCTGACTGGCGCCACGTTTCCATTTATACTGGTAGCTTCTGGCGAGTGTTGTCCGAGTGCGCATGTCTTAGCGACAAGGAGACCAAGATAACTTCGTTCAAGCCTGACTTTTCTGACCAGGAATCTTACACCCCGGAGAATTTCAACAAGACCTACGCCGACTTTATCTCGCCTACCGCGCGGGTGAAATGGAGTGTTGGTGTAAAAAGGCGCTAGCTGACGTCAAAACAAGCCATCAAGGGTGACGTGCGCTTGCTTAGTGATGTTGACGGTGCTAAGATCAAAGGCATTTCCAAGGTTGACAAAGTGCAAGATGATCATGATTATATCTGGTACAGCACTCCTTGTGAGATTATTGGTCCCTGGGCGCATGGTTTCAGCTTGGAGGATCCGGCCCTTCCCCTTCCTCAGCCCAGGGCATACAGCAAGCGAGGATTCTGCCTTTACACGCTGGACTTGAAGGATTTTCCTGAAAATATTGATGAGTTCAGCGTTCCTGAGCATGGCTCGATTGTGGCGGCGGCTAAGAAGAAGCGAAAGGCTGCTGTTTCTCATACTCAAGTATGGTTTCTTTAGCTTTTTAAGTATCTTTATTTAGAGTATAGATTCCCGCACTAACTTCTCTTTTTCCTTAGGTGAGTAAGAGAAAACATAAAGTCACCTCTGAGTCCTCTTCTGAATTCGTGAAGGAGAATGACCAGTTGTCAGATTCTGATGCGGAACAACCCTCCGGCGAAGGACGAGATGACGAAGAAGAATCTGAGGAACAAGAACGAGATACATACCAAGGTCGTGGTGACACGGACCGTGAGTCGTCGAATTCCAAAGGTTTAGATCATGAGGGTTCTGATGGAGATTCTCGTGTAAGATACGAGGGTGCGAGTGATAGTGAACGCATCCCTAATCGTCACGATACTTCGCGCTCTGCTTCCTTGGATCGTGAAGTTACTCCCCATCAAGGTCGTTCTCGTGTAAACGCATCGGTATCTCCTTCCATTCCCGAAACAGTGGAAGGTCCTTTTGACACGGAAGATGATGCAAGTGCGGGTGCTCATGCTCAAGGTAATGTTGGTCAAGATGCTTCTGAGGGAAACTGTGATAATCTCAATCAAGATGACACCGAAGTACATAATGACCTTTTTCGCGGGAACACAGAGCAGACTCAGACCAAATCCCTTTCCTTTAACGCAGGGGGTGAAGATGATTTTTACGCTACTGACGACGTAATAGCTGGTTTCGATGACTGGGACAGACCCGTGGAGCAACCTGTGGTTCCACAATCTACTGGTGGAAAAGCTCATGTGGTAACTACGGTCCTTAACAATCCGCAATCCGTTCCCTATTCTGGTGTATGCATGAATGTTGGTGTTGAAGAATTGTTAACTCACTTGTCTGATGATGAAAGAGGGTTTGCCTGGTGTCGTGTTAGAGGTTATCTCTCGATTCCATCTTCGTCTTCCGCGACAGTTGTGGGGGAACCGGAAATCAGTACCCGCATTCGTAATGAAACTGCTACTGCTCCTTTTGAGGAAGTGCGTGAGAGCTGGGGATGTAGCTCCAGCGATCCCGGGTGTTCCTCTCTTACTGCGGGTTTGAAACTTGACCTTAGTGTCAAAGAAATGATACTCATTGCAGATGGCGAGGCGTACTTATTCCCTCAGATGAATCTCATAGCGGTTATCCCCTTGATCCCTTGATTCGGTTCTGCAAAGTTTTCCACCGCTCCTTATTCTGATGTCTTTTATTGTTTTTTAGCTAATGAAATACCAGTACAGCTGCTGCATGTTGTACAAGTATTTCCGATTCAAGTCTATTCAGTTGGGATTTTTGTTTGCTGATGAGCGGAATGAGTTGAACAATGCCCGCGCTCAGATCAAAGAGTTGACGAAGAATCTCCTTGAGTCCGGTTCCGCTACTTCAGAGGTTGATAAGTTGAATGAAACCAACACCAAGCTATCCGAAGAGAACACGACTTTGCGTAAGGAGCTTGAGGATCTTCGTGTCCAGCTGGCTTCTAAACCAGGTACGTCTCCCATTCTTTTCTTCTCTTTCCGCTTTATTTTGAGTCTGGCTTATTACCTAAAGTATCCCCCCTGCTGACTAGGGGCGGGTGCGAGCGAAGTTCAATCCCTTCGTGAATCAATTAACCGGCTTCGAAACCAGAATAAAGAACTCGCACTTGAATTAGTAAACGTGAAACTTAGATACAATAAGCAAAGTGAGGTAGTGAAAGAGTGTAAAAAAGCTTATCACGATGTTGAACGTGAAAGGCTTAGGGCGGTTGCGGATTATAGAGCTTATGAGAAGAAGTCAGAGGCTGAATTGTCTTGGAAATCCTCTACTTTGGCTGATGTATCCCGTCAACTTTCGGAGTTACGTGCGTATCTTGACAGCCATACTCCGGATTCAGATCGGGTTACTATAAAAGGATTGCGTGCCCAGGTATCCCAACTTTCTCGTGAAAACCTTAGTTTTAGGGAAGAGTTCGATATTCTCAAAGCTGAATTGAACTCTGCAAGACGTACTGTCGACGAATTAACCTTGAGGAGGCTTGACGATGAACTGTCATGTGCTAAGTGGAAATGTGCGGTAAAAGGGGTTTATAACGAGAATGTCCGCATCGAACATGAAACTCAACTACACAAGGCAGAGATAGTTAATTTGCAGTCCCTGTATGATTCCCTTGAAGCGTCACACTCTAAACTCTCCGGAGAGCATTGCGTTCTTATTGGAACCAATGAGACTTTGTCTGTGAATCTCAAGGGTAATACTGCCATGAATGGGGCCTTCATGTTGCTTTCCCTGTTTTCGTGTTTCATCTTCTCACGCTTGCTTCCATTTTATTTTTCCAGGCCTTGAGGAAAAACTTCGTACAGCGGATGCTCAAAACCTGGAGTTACAAGGGAAGTTAACCAAGGCAGAGAGTCAACGCGCTAATCTGCAGCTTCTGGCGACCTCTTCTGAACAGCGTGCCACCAAAGCTGAGAAGAATGTGTTTTGCTTAAGCAAAAGGTTACGGAGGTGGCTTTTGCTGGGCGTCTTAAGTATGCTACCAAGGTGAACAACCTTCATGTTGAACTCAAGCAGGCTACTGGAAAGGATTATCCCCTACTGGAGATTCCCGTGCGTCCCGATCCGCGAGCTACTCAATCTTCGGCTTCTGTAGCCTCAGTTACTCATCGACCTTCTGGTTCTCAGGATGTTGCGCCCTCTTCTTAGACGTTGTTTAACTTTTCTTTTTTGAATTCCCCACGCCTTCTGGCTTTGATGATTGTTTTTGATTATTCCCTCATACTTTTCTGGTGCTACGTCTTTTTGTTGTGGACACGGGTGTAATCATCTATTTTGTGTTTTTGTGGTCAATCATCAATACTTTTGGGTTTCTTTAAGTTGTCGCGTTCTTTGTCTCCTTTCTTGCCCCTGTTTGAGGAATGGTGTTGTCATATTCGCTCTGGCAAGGCCTTTGCTTAAACAAAAATTGTCCTTGGGTTATGATGGGTAACATATGTTCAAAACAAAGTATGTATGCATACTTGCCCCTGTTACGCATCATAAGCCAAAGAGCGTTCTTAGATTCTATCCTTTTTATTTCGGACCAATACTGACTTTGCCCCAGTCAAGTATTGCAAAGCTTAGTGATTCTCGTGCGGGACGCCAAACTGACTTTTCCCCAGTCAGGTATCGTTAACTGCTTTGAGACCTTGGTGCGGACCAATACTGACTTTGCCCCAGTCAGGTATCGTTAACTGCTTTGAGACCCTGGTGCGGACCAATACTGACTTTGCCCCAGTCAAGTATTGCAAAGGCTCGTGATTCCCGTGCGAGACGATACTGACTTTGCCCCAATCAGGTATCGTTGGCTTCTTTGAGACCTTGGTGCGGACCAATACTGACTTTGCCCCAGTCAAATATTGCAAAGGCTCGTGATTCCCGTGCTAGACGATACTGACTTTGCCCCAGTCAGGTATGGTTGGCTGCTTTGAGACCTCTGTGCGGACCAATACTGACTTTGCCCTAGTCAGGTATTGCAAAGGTTCGTGATTCCCATGCGAGACGATACTGACTTTGCCCCAGTCAGGTATCATTGGCTGCTTTGAGACCTCTGTGCGGACCAATACTGACTTTGCCCCAGTCAAGTATTGCAAAGGCTCGTGATTCCCGTGCGAGACGATACTGACTTTGCCCCAGTCAGGTATCGTTAACTGCTTTGAGACCTCGGTGCGGACCAATACTGACTTTGCCCCAGTCAAGTATTGCAAAGGCTGGTAGATCCTGTGCGGGACGATTATTACTTTGGTTAGTCTTTTGTTTAATTGCAAATTGTGATCAGAGCTTAGCGCTTCTGAGTATGGTGTAAGTATTGCTTAAGTGTTTTGCCCATTCAATGATTGCTAAGCCCTGGCCAGGGGAAGCAGAATCATATGTGGGGTGTTTCCCTGCCAGGATCTTGTCTCCTTATGGTAGGGATCTATGTAGTATGTTAGGCATCTCTTGCTATCGATTGGAACCTCTGGTCTTACACTTATTGACGCTAACGAGGTTAATCTGGAGAGACTACACATGGCGTGCTTCACCCATTTATACGTTTGCTGGATACTCTTATCAAAGGTTTGGTTTTGACGGTATCACGATGATTTTGGGCCTTGTGTGCCTCTTTTTATTAGTAACATAATTGACGCCAATTTGACAAATTGATTTAGCGTGGTTCGGTACCGAAATACCTACGTCCACGGGTGATAACTATGCACTATCTTTATTTATTAAGTCTATTTACATACAAGTAACTATTTTGATTGAATTGATGCCTGATTTCTGCTCGGGTATTCGGAGACGCTATATACACGCTTTAAGTTGACGCTGCTTTTGTAGAAACCGAAAGTACTTGATATGCGAGGTCTGCAATTCCTCTCCAGAGACAGATACACTAATGGTGAAAAACCCATATCTTCTTCTGGCTGCGATGCGCAATCATGCGCTTCTTGGAAATTGAACATGCTGTAATATTCGATAAACGAGGTCCGCAATTCCTCTCAGAGATAGACACATTTGACGGCCTGAGCCTTTATCTTCTTCTGTTCGCGGTGCGCAACCATGCGCTTCTTGACTTTTCAAAATATTAAGGATAATACGGTTTCAAGTACACTGCGTTCCATGGATGACGCAAAGTCTGCCCTTTCATGTTTTTCAGAACATATGACCCCTTCCCGGCTACGTCGTGGATTATATATGGCCCTCCCCAAGTTGGAGCGAATTTTCCTGCTTTTTTCTCCTTTTGGTATGCGGGGATGACTCTTAGCACATATTACCCTACCACAAAATTTCGGGTTCTGGATTTTTTGTTGTATTCCTTTGCGAGTCTTTGCTGATAATTTTCCATGCGTTGTAATGCCACTTCTCTTTTTTCTTCCAAGTCGTCTAGTTTTTGCAACATTAGATCTGAGTTAAGTCCTTTCTCCCACGCTTCTCTTCTTGTGGTGGGGAGTATATCTTCTGTAGGGATTACCGCTTCGACCTCGAATGTGAGCAGAAATGGTGTTTCTCCCGTTGCTTCTCTTCTGGTAGTGCGGTATGCCCATAACGTGTTACGTAACTGTTCACACCAAGCTCCTTTCTTGGGCCCCACAGTTCTTTTCAAGTTTAGCGCGATGGTTTTGTTTGTGATTTCCGCCTGCCCATTACTTTGTGGGTAAATGAGGGTGGATTTTAGCTGTACTATTTTGAAAAGTTCGAACAATTCATCCACGTGCGCTCCAGATAACTGCGGTCCATTGTCAGAGACTATTGCCGCGGGAATTCCAAATCTGCAAATGATGTTCTCGAATATGAAAGTGAAGACATCAATGTTTCTGATGTTAGCCAAAGCCTTCGCTTCAACCCACTTGGTGAAGTAATCCGTAGCCACTATTAGATATCTTCGTTTTTTGGTACCTATCACTAGAGGACCAATTATGTCTATTCCCCACTTCGCGAATGGTCAAGGACTAAGCACTGAATTCAGCATGGTGGCGGGGGCTCGAATCCTTCGGGCATACCGCTGGCATTCTTCGCACCTTTTGGACATGCTTGCTGCGTCATTATTCATGTATGGCCAATAGTATCCTTGCATCCTTGCTTTGTGTGCCAAGGATCGTCCCGCGCTATGATTCCCTGCGTCTCCATAGTGTATGGCGACCAAAATTTTGTGGCCTTCCTTTCTGGACAAACATCTGAAAAGCGGTCTTGAGAACGACTTCTTATAAAAAATTCCCTCGCGCAATTCGTAATTTCTTGCTTTTGATTCAATCTTCCTTTCCTGCAAGTAATTTGATGGTCTTAGCCCTTTTTCCAACAGTCTGCGTATTGGGATCCTCCAGTCTTCTTCCTCATCGACCATCATCTCGCAATTTTTCTCCGCTTTCTCGACAAGGTCTTCCATGGTGGCTCTGTCCTCCAAATCTTCATCTGTGGATGTTCGTTCCTGATCAGTAGCCATGACTCCCTTTATTTTGATTGAGGGCTCATATATTCTTACGATTTTGATGGCGGTGGTGGTTGGGTCTTTCATCATTGAAGATAGGAATGCCAGCGCATCTGCGTGACAGTTATCCTTTCTACATAAATGTCGAAACACAATCTTTTCGATTCGGGAATCAAGACTCTGAGCCAAAGCCATATATGCCATCATGTTTTCATCTATGGTTTGGTATTCCATTTCGATCTGTCGGATAACTAGCTGGGAATCTCTTGTTAGTCGCACGTCACTGATATCCATCTCTATGATTAGCCGTAACGCGTGAATTACTGCCTCGTATTCGACTACATTGTTTGTGTGCTCTTCAAACTATAAACTGAACGAATGCACTACGCGGTCCCCTGCGGGTGAGGTGATGACGATGCCTATTCCTGCTCCTTCTTTATTCCTGGATCCATCAACGAACACTTCCCATCTTCTTGAGTTAGAAGGAACCAAAATGTTGTTGGGGTCTTCTTTGTCTTCCTCGAAGCCGAGTATATCGTCAACTCCGTCATTATTGTCCAAGGGTAAATCCGCGAGGAAGTCCGCGAGTACTTGAGATTTTCTTGCCGTGCGGGATTCAAAAATGATCTTATGCTGCCCCAACTGTGCGTTCCATTTAGTTATTCTTCCTACTGCCTCCGTGTTACCAAGTACAGCTCCCAGCGGAGCTTTTGTGATAACACGAATGTAACGCGCGTCAAAATAGGTTCTTAATTTCTGACTCGCATGGAAAAGAGCTAAAATGAGTTGTTCTAACTTGGTATAGTTCTTTTCCGCGGGAGACAAAGTTTTGCTAACGTAATAGACTGGTTGTTCTTCCTTTAGATTCGTTCGGACCAAGACAGCGTTCACCGCATTACTCGTAGCTGCAATATACAAGGCCAACACTTCATCTCGCTCGGGCTTTTGAAGGATTGGTATCGCAGCCAAGTATTCCTTTATTTTTTGAAATGCTTCCTCGCACGCGTCAGTCCATGTGAACTTGCTTTCTTTCTTCAGTATGTTGAAGAAGTGCTTGCATTTGTCTGATGATCTCGCGATGAACCTTCCGCGCGAGATTTCAGGGTTCGTAATATCTGTGACACGCTGGCGTTCAAGGTCGTTGAAATCATAACTCTTCTTTCCCGCTCCCGGCTTTAGGCGCTTGTTGTCGTACTGCTTTGCTCTGTTGTATGGCCGCTTTTCTGCGGGCACAGGTTCCACTGAATTGGTGCGGTGAGAACTTTTGTGTTCTTGTGAAGGCCTGTGACTGCTTTTCTGTCGGTCTGAGGATCGATGCGATTGACCCCGAGGATTGTCTCTCTGAATTTCTTGCAACCGTACATGCTTTTCAAGGATAATGCGCAATACTCCCTCAGTCTGCGGATCTGATCCATGTATCTCTACGAAGAGCGCGCAATGCCTGTCCAGTTCCCAGGTAAAACCGCTGATTTTGGCTTCATCACTCACATTTCCTATCTCTTGACAGATCTTTGTCCACCTTCTCTCATATTCCCTGTAATCCTCTCCGGGCTTAGAAATCAATCCATGAAGCTTATCCGTTCCAGTTTTCAGGGCTTTGTTGTACATGTACTGTTCTACGAACTTGGTGGCCAACTCAGCATACGATCTGATGGAGTTTGGCGTTAAGTTGTCATACCATTGAAGTGCTACTCCCTTCAGGCTGGAGGGGAAATACCTGCACATTACCACATTATTCCTTACCCATGGGGCCATAACCCTGCATAGTATCTAAGGTGCGCCACGGGATCCTTGGTTCCGTCATAGCACTGAAAAGTCGGAAGCGAGCATTTCCTAGAAATCCTGGTTAGTGCTAGCCTTGGAACAAGAGGTGTTGTTTGTGCGTCATGCATCGCTACTTCCAATCTCTTGCCTCCTTGGTGCGCTCTAATTGCTCTTAGCTCAGCTCTCATTTCTTCCAGCTCGTTCCGATATTGACGGCCAAAAATGCTTGGTAGGGCGCCAGGGTTAGCTTGACCCTGCTGGGGATAAGCTGGTCCATCTACTGCGTGCCCCTCGTTATCAAAATCATCCTCATAGTCATCCTCGTCGTAATCTCCTGGCATGTCATCTTCCGCGGAGTGATCTCCTGCTTCATAGTCGTAATCCATACCTCCTGGGTAGTCGTTATCGCACGGTAGGACTAGTGGTTGGACTCTTTGCTGAGGATGCATGATCATTCTTCTTTCTTGATTGCCTTTATGTCGAATATTTTGCGAGACTTCCTCCCGTAGTGGGTTTCTTGGAAGCTGATACCGTAAGGGTTGTACTTGCTGTGCTCGCGCCAAGGTAGCTGCTTTTACTTTTAATTCTTCATTTTCTCGTGCTAGAATGGTCATTGCGCCTGCTAACAGTTTCTGTTCCCTTTGAGTTGCTTTCAGTTCTGCTGCCAGCAATATGGATGCGTTTGACTGAGGGAATGGCTCCATCCGCGGGATAACTTCGTGCTGGTGGTAAGACTCTGCTTCTAATTGTTCTTCAACAGAATCGTCCTCACTGGCGTTAATGTTAATGTGCGGTTTTCCTTGCTTCATTCTCTCAGGCTACATGGCGGGATTCTGTATTGGTGACAAGATTCCACTTCCGGGAAGCTGGTATGGTAACTGCATGCGGGAAGATCCTCCCATCTCGCTTGGTGCCAATCCATACTTATGAAGATGTCCAGTCTGGTCTTGTGCGTGCTCTTTGGCAGCTTTGCAACTCTCAGTTGTGTGGCCTCTAAATTTGTGGTAGTCGCAGTAATCCTCCATACTTATGAAGATGTCCAGTCTGGTCTTGTGCGTGCTCTTTGGCAGCTTTGCAACTCTCACTTGTGTGGCCTCTAAATTTGTGGTAGTCGCAGTAATCCTCCTGAATCACTCCTCCAACCTTGCTTTTGTTCTTCTATGACTCAATCCTAGACATTTCCATCTTTTGCGCTTCCACGTCTTGGACCCCCCATGAGTTTCTTGCCTCTGATGCAACCTTTATTGCAATCTTCTGTACTTCTACAGCTGCACTTCTGTCCACAGCCTCCTTTAGCGTAGCGGCTGCTTGTGCCTTTTGACGCTGCTCGAGTACTTTCATCTTTGCTATCACTACCATCTTCGCGGTAGCTTCTGCTGCGGTCTTTGCTGCTTCTTTGGATGCAACAACTGTTCTTAAGTCAACTCCTGTCACCGTGCTCGCCTTTGTAGCTGCGATCGTCCGTTTAGCTTCCTGTTGTTGATGGTGGTTTTTGGCGAGGTGGTCACATGAGTAATTTCACATCAATTTCTGTCATCCTGGAATAGCTCGAGATAAGGTATGAATTTATTTTACAATAGGGATAAGATATTTAATTACCATTAGCTGTATTTTGATATCTCACGACCCTAGCCTAGTAGCATGGTCCATATCCCTAGCCTATATGTAAAAATACCTACGCATGCGCATTAGCCTAGCTCATGCTCGAGCCAAACCCTATGCAATTCACGCCATAAGCACTTGGATATGCACGGCCATTCCTTGGCCTGATTGTGGGTATCCACAGCCATCTCCTTGGCCAAGCTTGGATGCCCACGCCATTGCATTGACAAGCTTTGGGCATCCACGACCATGCTTTGGCCTAGTTTTGGATGCCCATTAGCTTGGCCTAGCTTTGGGTACCCACGACCATGCCTTGGCCTAGTTTTGGATGCCCACGCCATTAGCTTGGCTTAACTTTGGGTATCCACACCTTTTGGCTCGCCTAACCCCTGGAGGCCCACGACCACTCCTTGCACTCACCATTGGACGCTCACGGCCACGCCTTGGCCTGATTTTAGGTGTCCACGCCATCCCCAAGCCTAATCCTTATCCTCACGCAATCCCTAAGCCTAATCCTTATCCCACGGCAATTCCCTTATCCTCATGCTCACGCCGTCCCTCCCCTCCATGCTTGGAGGCCCACGGCCAATCCCTGCCTTAGCTTTTGGATATCCATGCCTTTAGCTCGCCTTAGTTTTGGATATCCATACCTTTAGCTTGCCTTGGCACTTGGGTGCCCACGCCACCTCCTTGGCCTGATTTTGGGTACCCACGCCATTAGCTTACCCTAACTTTGGATACCCACGACTATTGGCTTGCCTTGGCCTTTGGATGCCCACGGCCATGCCTTGGCCAATTCTTTGGGTGTCCACGGCCATGCCTTGGCCAATTCTTTGGGTGTCCACGGCCATTCCTTGGCCAAACTCTTGGAGGTCCAAGGTCATGCCTTGGCCAAATATTGGAGACCTTATGGCCATGCTTAGCCTAATTTATGGGGGCCTTATGGCTTTCCCTCGCCTAATTTGTGGAGGCCTTATGGCTTTCCCTCACTTGCACTTATGGAGGTCCATGGCCGTCTTCTCCCTCACGGCTATCTTTGCTCCCTTGGAGCTAGATTTTATCTTTTCCTAGCCTCCCCTCTATTTATGGGTCCCACTGATCCAAATCCTAGAGGATTATGGATTTTATTGAGTCCATAATACTCTAGTTTTCTAATCGAACTCGGAAATCTGACAGCTCACGTATTTCTTCAATGGGCGATTTTTACAGCCCAATCCATGAACAATTAGGAGGCGCTTCCTTCACGAAAGTTTTTCCTCTGTGAGTTCTCTACAACATACTAAAAATTCAGAATTTTATCGAATATAGGCTGGCCTGGGCGATTTTATGAATGGATAACATGCAAGCTGTTCAGAAATCCGAAAATAACATAAATGTTATGGCTTATCTTTTACGTCCTATGCCTAACTTCCCAATAAGATTATTATGCCATGTAACATGGCTTATTATAATTATTGTGGCCTATCTTTAGGTCTTGAATTGACAATGCTTATGCATTCTTGATGATGGCTACGCTGTGATAGCATCATTCATCTGTTTTTCCTGATTATGGACTTGCTTCTATAAATCAGTGCTATAATTCTTAATCATGGCTCATGGCTATGACTTATATTATTTTGGACATTCATATGTCTTCATTACTCAGAGAATTGGTGCATTACATGCCACAAGCCAGTTTCTCATATTTATGGCAAATTGAAAGTCGTATTTACTTGACTATTGCCACAGAGAGTTGCTGAAATCCTCTCAGTCTAAATGGTGATTGCATAGCTCAATCCTTAGACTTATCTTATCTAAATGGCGGTTGCTAGCTCAACCCTTAGATTTATCTCATTGGTTTAAATGGCGATTGCCCGGCTCAATCCTTAGACCAAATCTTGAAGAGATATTCAAGCTTATCGCTTAAATCTCTATCTTATCGCAAAGTCTTGAGTTTACCAGTAATTGGTACGACTTGCACCTAGTCATCTTTGACTTAACAAATATTTAACAAATTTTACGAGAATCAAGTAAGTTACATGGGGGGATATTCTTTAGGGTTTTGGTTTGGCGGTCTACGACACGTGTGATTGCAACGGCTCAATCACTTAACGGGAAAGAAACCAAGTCGTGTGAACGTTGCTGAGAAGATGGGATAAGGTAGTGGGTTGTTAGTCTTCCTTATTATTAGGCGCAAGACTCTTAACAACTGACCCCACTCACTCCTCACTCCCACTCTTCCACTTCTTCCACTTTTTACGAGATCAGTTGGAATTCTATTGCTATAAATAGGTCACTCGACCAGTTTGGAAACACAACAACACGAACAGACAAGTTCAACAGTTTAATTCAGTGCAAGTATAATCAATCTGTCTTATCGATAATTGATTAACTCTTCTCATTCTGCATTCAATATCTAGTGAGAACTGAATATCCATTCTTTTTTAGCAATTTAATCATCAACATCATAGAAAATCATAGCAATTCTCTGATCTCATCTTTCTCTGCTTCCCTTCCTAAACCAACCCTATATCCTCTTCTTGTAACTGAAGCAATACTCGAACGGCCATTTCTTGGTTTAGGCGAGTCTTGTTCGATCTTGACCTCTCGAATACCATTACAATCTTTTATTACATCATCACACTTCACACTTTACCCCTCAGATTCTCTTTATTGTTTTACACCTAAAACACCTGTTCCATAGAGATTTTCTGTGCGCTTCGCGTTCTTACTGTTGGTGTGGGATTCTTTAGGTTCTGCGGATCCTTTTGCGATTCCATGTTCTGAAATGGCACAAACAAGAAAAACCCAGCAGGTTTCGCAAACATTATGTTAGCTAGATTATTGTTATAATCCTATCTTTCTCCTTGATCTGCTTCTCCCTTTTATTTCTGCTATGGTACTGCCGAATACGCCATAGCTCTCGACGCAAAGGTCAGTGATGAGACGAAAGCAGGAACACAATATCATAGGTAATAACAAATTAGGCATTCTAGGTGCTATCGTTCGTTCTCTTAGTGAGAATAATCATACTATCAATTTCGATTTGAGAAACACAAGGTCAATAGGAAAAGAAAAATACTTTTACCGAGACAATATGTCCCTGTTTCTAGCGCCAAATTGTGAGCGCATAATCTACTTTATTAAGATTATGAACTCGCAATCAATACCGCAGCATACATGCGAGTGCGATACAATAATAATATCAATAGACATAACTTTGAATAATACCAGTGCGAACTAATAGTTAATATTAGCGTAATCGATGGTAAACATGCTCATCGTGCCATGAGACTACATATAATGATAATGTGAACGGACCCGCACAGGATGATTAACTGCGGAATCATCACGCTAAGGTAGATTATAAGGTATAAATGTTATAAATCGGATGTAAGGTATTGTTCAATGTGTGATTCGAACAAAGGTAAAGAATATTAAAACTCTTCTCAACTCATTCATGAGTCTCATCGAAGAGGCAAGGTTTATGGTTCATTCGACTTACATGTGTTTCACTCATAAATTAGAGTATTACTTATCAAGACTTTCTCTCTTAACTGGGCTCTAGGCTTAATTTTGTCGACCCCTCTCTCCATAGGAGGGGTCAAGTATTTATAGAATTTGTAGTAGATTTACTGTTCATCGATCAATCCCGTGCGGTGCTTCTTAGTGCGGTGTTACGGGTTTGCGGTCTCGCGTCATTTCCGCACAGTCTTAGCGGACAGCGTTCTCCCTATTGATAATACTTGGCTGTGGTTGTGCCACGTCTTTGCCATACACAGATCCGTTGGCATTTAATGCCCTCGCCACGTCTCAATCACTTCTGGACGGTCCAATCACCTCCAGCTGGGTCTGACTTCATCTTGACCGTTGACGGTAAATCAACTCGGGATCCGAAAAAGTGGCTTTTAGTCTTTCCGTGGTGTGCGTTGTTGTATCGTGTTAAGTTGCCACCACCTTCGGATCTTGCCACGTGTACGGTGATAAATGTGCTATTACAGGGGATGCTCGTGTTAGAAGGGGGCTGCTCAATTGCAATTGGAGGGAGAAAAACGACTAAGAGAGAGGCCAAAATGCTTTCGAAAGTACCAAAATACCCGGACTCTTCCATTTTCCAGTTTCTTCTTCCTCTTCTTCGCTGACACTTTCTTTACCTTAATCGCCCATTTGGGTTTTTATAGATTCTAAATATTAGGGTTTGTCTTTTAGCAGCAGCCAAACACTTGCAATTTAAATTTTAAAGAATGGAAGAGGTACAAATGTACGAGTAGAAAATCTGCATAGGTACTCAAGGTACCACATCCATCAGATCTACTCGCACATATAGTATTTAGTTGTGGTTTAGCAGTCCGAAGACATCAAGAACAACATCGAGGATGCAATAAACAGTAATATAAAGTTAAGTAAAACCATATAGATATGATAGAAGAGTTTCTGTGTATTACTAATGCTGAGATTACATGAATAAAACCCTAAGGAACCAGAGGAGATTACAAACCTAATCTCTCTCTTGCTACTTAGGCTCAACCAAACAAGAATCCAACCCCTACAATGTTTTCCAAGCTCGCCTTATATAGGCCGAGTTTGGGTGGTTTACAGCTAATAAGGACAAAAGACTCAATCGTGGTGGTGTCAGCTTCTGTCGAGTAAGGCGGTTTATACTCCGAAGCTGGATCCTGGGCTTCGGTCCTTCGACGTAGTCCGAACCCTTTTATCCCCGAGTCTTTACTCCGCTTGCGTGTATCTTCCTTTCCTTTGTCAATCCGAGACGTCGCTGCCGCTCTTCTCGGTATGGTTCTCTCGGCATGAATATATGCCTGGGATGCGAGACACGTGGTCCGACGGGTTTTACCCCCTACAACAAATGCCAAGAATAAGAGAGTAAGTCATCTTAAATCCAGAAGTAAATAAAAAAATTGGAAAAACATGTTAAATATTATAAATCAAAAGTTAAAACTTGCGTAGAAGAAAATAAACATTAAAAATATAATCCCCCAAATATAATAACATGGTTACCTTGGTTACCTTACAAAGCTTGGGTGAAAGGATGGTTAAATTGAGTTACACGTGGTCATGTTAATTTTCGACATTGATGACTTTTCATGCTCTGTGAAACTAGTGGAACAACAAGAAAAGTTGTCAAGGTCGAAAAATTAGGACCATGTGACTTAAGATTTTTCAAAATTATTGATTTTTCTCTGAAAGAAAAAAGAACAATAGTCGTCATGGTTTAGGTTTGGGGGAAAACCATGGTGACTTTAGTTTATGAGAAGCCCTGATTTATAATCTTTAGGGTTTTTTCCTAAAACCATGACGATTGCTGCTATATATGTAACAGCCAAAAATCTGCCTAGGTATCAGACGGTCATTACTTCACTGTCCATTTCTTTTCTTTGGAGGTTGGAGATTATGATAGAGGTTTGGAGGTACGAGGAAACACCAAGAGAATAAGGATGACACAAGGTTTTTACGAGGTTCGACACATAATGTGCTTTACATCCTCGGTTCCCCTATTCCTAGGAGATTTCACTATGTATTTTCGGTTACAATATGGAATAGGTTA
>JAJJMA010063108.1:0-12074 GCA_023529015.1 Papaver nudicaule
TTGAACACAAAGATTCAGCCATTTGAGTGTCATATCTTAGGGTACTTGTGATCAACTTCAGGAAGATGATGGTAATGTCACCAGAAGCTGACAGTATGGGCTATAGGCTTAACATCTACTCTGTGTAATTGACGTGGCTAGATTCCTTTGCCTTTTATTATAAAAAAAAAGTAATAATAAAAAAATAATTGTAAAAAAAATGTTAAAACATAAAGAATATCCACGCTCTTTATTCTGTCTCTTGAAAGTAGTAGAGAAGTCATAGAGGCATCATAGTAACGAAAAACCCTAGTCGAAAATTGACTAAAAGGCCCGACTTTCGCTGGATTGCACGTCAAGTCTGAATTTTGCTGGATTTTTGGGAGCACTTAGGTGTTGATATTATTTTTTTTTCTAATACACATCCACGTGTTATTTTACTTATTTGTTAAAGAATTGCAAGCAACCAAAATTACGTTGATTTTTCGTGGGGCAACCAAATTAAAGCAACCAACATAAAAGAATCGAAAATAAAACATAAATTACAAATTCCTTAGCAGCGCTGGAGGATTAGCATTCAAGAAGCAACAACAATGAGAGCCTACCTATCACATATTCTGCTGCTCCTTATGTTGCAACAAAATATAAAATAGGCGTCGGACCATATACTATTTTCTAGCTATAGCCATCAGATTGATTCTTAAATAAAAAAAAGACCAAAACTCACCCCTTTGGTTGACAGACTTTTGTAACATGGTTGTCTTGGCAGAAAGAGAAATTAAATATGTGCTCACAATAGTATGTACAAAATAGCTTACATTAGTATGTATAAAATAGTATACGGACTGAGTCAGAAACCGACACCCAATCAAAAATTTTATGGAACGGAAACAAATAAACCAAAAATTTGGTGTGAATCTCAAAAACGTGACAAAGCCCAATACCCGACCTCAGAAAGTTTCAGTAATGGATGTTACAGTTTAGCTAGACCAGGTGATAAGTACAATGAGCTAAAATAGATGCAAAGAAATATGAAAGTGGTAAAATGGATTGCGAGCCTGGCATCAAAACGAATTGTGAGCCACCTCAGCTAAACCTATGCAAGATTAACATTGATTAGCCCAAGCTTGCATAAGCGACAAAGCAAATTTAACACAGATAAGTTTTAGCATGTTTCTGATTCTCCTATTATCTATCTAAACATTGCCTATCGGCAGAGGAAATATTATTATCAGCAATTAGTATCAGCAATTGCAGGAAGCGACGATTGTTGTAATATTATTTTTTATCAAACATTTTACCTTGTTGTTTAGATGCATTAGAATCTAAATCCATGCACCGAGCTATCTTGTTATGCAATTGAGTATGATTTGAATTTTCTTCATCCATTTCAATGCATCAAAAGTCTGGAGTTCAACTGCTTTTTAAAAACAAAAAACAAAAAATTATACTGCTTGGAACTCCATCCATATCCTGGTAACACTAAGTGGAAATGAATAAATCTGATCAAAAGAGAACATACACGGACCAAACTATTTTTTCTTGATAGCCCTTCAATACCAAACTACTAATTCAATATAAATCATCTTTTTGAAGGTGTAGTTCAAGTAATACAAAATTATTAAAACAATAATAGGAGTACCAAATAACTCAACCACTTTGAAAGCTGAACAAATTAAGCTCGAATATTAGAGCTCGAGGCCCCACCACAGTGGTTTTCCACCAATCAAAATTCGTCTCTGTGGGCCCCACGGATAAGAAAAACGCACACCCCAATTTTACCTATTCACAACTCGGCAAATCTTGCGATTTTGGATATCCAAAAATTTCCTGTCTTCCTTCCTCTCTTCGATTTTGCAGTTGAATCAATTAGGGTTTTGATTTAATTTGCAAGTGCGATTTTAATTGAAACCCTAATAACAAAATCCAATTCATGTTATCTTTGTATGTCATTCCTCTATACCTAATAACAAAGTTACTTTGTTTTGTTTTGTTCCACAGATGATTATTTGATCTCAATAAACCCCCCCATATAAAACCCTAATATGTGAAAGAACAATCAAGAGAACAGAGCTGCAAGAGCAAGCAAGGATGGTTTTTGGCTGTTATTACAAAGGTAAGAGTTGTTCTTTTTTAAAGGTTTCTATGTTCCCAAACGCAACTCCTTTTCTTCTTTCTCCTCTCTTTTTCTGTTTGTGTTCTCCATCCTGTCACAAAATTACATTCATATCAAAACGGCGAATCGAAATCACAAAATATCAATACTCAGTTGTTTTGGGTGTTGATTTTTTATCCCTTGCAGACCCGTATAAGGTTTTTTCGAACGGTACCTCATAAGTATATGCATCTTGATTCGAATACGGGGTTAGACATTCTTTCTTAAATTAATTCATTTGGTATGGTTATTTCTTAACCATATTTGATGATCGTTCAAGATTAGGTATTGGAAATTATTTGTGAACTATTTTCTCCCTGTAACATATCCTGATTTGGTCTCAATTGATACGACTTAACTTTATGAAATCCAAGTTCATACGAGATCCCCAGTTGTTCACTTTCAGTTGTAATAATGATGTACACTCAAAAGACTAAATAACCAGACAGAATAAGTTTTCAGAACTAGAGGGTTCAAGGCATTTAAATATACGAGGCACAATAGGATGCAATCACAAGGCCGAACTCTTAGAATTTCTTTAGGGAACTCAGTGTTAGTGTTGTGTTGGGGTTTCCTTGAGCAACTAATTAAGAACACTGTAACTGAATTATGCCATGTATAGCTGCGAAACTATATTGGAAATGAATTATGCCATGTTAGCGGCAAACCAAATATCTTGATAATTCACAATAATATTTTGCATTGTAATCTCCCATTTCACGGGAAATTTATTCATACATTGCAAATCTCATTTCCACCAAACTACAAAATAATAGTTAGTACGATTTCATGTCAGTAGCTGAATTGATTGAAGTTTTCTGCAATGCAGGATTAGAATCCCATAGTTGCCTCAATTTGGTGCACTTTGATTTTGACGACATCCATTAGATGGTGTTGGTGGTGGTCATGTTGGAGGTGTTGCCCGTTGGACTGGAGTTGTTGAATGTTTTGCATTATTGTTCGATCAGTGGAGGTGCTGTTGGTGGGCAGGTGAAACATTGGAGCTTAATTTTATTTGTTTTAGGTTGGTAAGGCGGATGAACAGGGAGAAAACGATGATCCATGAAAGGAAAGGTGGATACATATATCATTTTCATTTGCACCTATGTGAGTGTATATTCTTTAATCTTCGGTAAAATTCGGAAACTAAATGATCTGTAAAGGAAAAAAAAACACCATTCGTAATGGATACTTGCATATGAACTATGAAGTAAATACTAATTGAGCGAAAAGCATGGGTGAGTCAGAATTTGAGCTTCCAGTTCTGTCACTCTAAGTTCGTTTGTGCTTTTGAAATCGTTAATGTTTTATGATGTTTCAGGCTATCACATACTTGGGCGGGACGCTGGATTTTGGTTGCGTTATTGGAACATATGAAAATGAACAATGACTTGAAACTTAATGAGACAGAAGCATGAGTAAGTCAGAAATTGAACTTCCAGTTCTATCACTCTAAGTCTATTTGTGATATCGATATCGTAAATGTTTTCAAATGTTTCAATGTATGACACACTTGGAAAATCATCATCAAAGAAAAACTGAATCATTGCACACATGCGAGTATCTGGTGTTTCTACAGTGTTTTATGTCAAGCACAATTATCTTATTATTACTTTGCACCTTTCAGGCTTTCATTTCCGTAACCTACATTGATTCTCATCTACTCTCCTTTCAAGGTTTTGTGCGACATGCCTTTTGGTGGAATCAACTGCCATGTTGGTGGTGTCAGCGGCATTGCCAAATCCTTAGTTATAGTCATCTTCAACAGGGAGGGCAAATGTATAGGGCAAACGTGTCCACCATTATACTTGAGAAAATAGAAGTTGTAAGATTTTATAGGTTTCTTCTGGCTTTGATCATTACCTTAGCACTATAAACTTGGAAGTATGTTTTAGCTCCCCGCTTATGCTATTACAGTCTATATTTTTCTAGGTAAGAGTTCACAGATGAAAGGGAGTTTGTTTCCAGGTCGTTCCACCATCAGTTAGGCTAAATAAAAAGTAGCTGACATTCAATCCATTTGTAATTAATTTGATTATAATCCAACACCTCCATGTGAATTTGTTGGGTTGGGTCCTAATAAAATCAGGTATCTTAAATTTCTTACTAAAAGCTGATTAATATGCATACACATAATATTGAACATTGTATTTTTATTTTATATAAGATGTATATCAAGACCACTCCGCCATATCAAAGTTCCAGTGAAGAAAGGAAAAGCACCTATTAAGATTTTGGATGTTGATTATCGAAAAAACCATCGCCCAACTCATCTGTGCCAATGCACCCCTCCTACCGGGTGAGTTACGTAGGTATACCCATTTATCCTCGTCAAACAGCCACCTAATCCTTAACCTAAGTATACATGCAGGAAATGTGTTCATGTGCAAGCCAGCACTATGAAAATTCTCATAGAAAATTTGCAAACTATCTTGCTTACCTGTTGTTTGGAAAGAAAGTTCTTGGGTAAGAACGGTGACTTTGGTGCACCAAATTTGAAACTAAAGTGGACATTCATATTGCCGGGTTAAACCTTTGCACTATATTTTTAAACTTATATCATGGGTTTGCAGTATGGTTCAAAATTTTGATCCATCTGATATCCGCAGGTACCTTCTCCGCTTCGTAATGGAAGATACTACTGGCTCCGCCGTTTGTGCAGCTCTGGACAGCAAGGACATGGTTTGGACACTACATCAGAACTCTTGAGCGGATCAAAGGTAAAATAGATTAGTGTAACTTTTTCCTTCTCTTGATAACATTGGTTGCATATTTATGGCCAAAGGTACTGTCAGGAGTATGCTTTACTTAAACAGTTAAAGTTTTTTTAAGAATTCACGAAGGATGCAATGGTAAATGGCTTCTCACAGATTTTTCACCAAACCAAGGATTTCCAAATTACTTGGGACTCCTTTCTGATTTGTTTTTTAATGATTTAAAAACCTCTTCATAAAAAAATTCAATTCAAGTTTAAGTTGGGACGAGTTTATTGATTCATCCGCGTGGACATACCTAACATAAATTATTACATTATGAATGTTTCATAGATTGACCAATGGAGAACCCTGTGCAGAGAGACAATGTCTCGCATAATCCCTTTTTTGAGAACAATGTTGTTAATAGGTGGATTGTATGAGTGTATTGTACACAACTAATTCATGAACGTTGATTCGTTATTTGTTTGTGCCATTCGCGACAACTGATGATATTCTTCCGAGTGCTCGGAAATTGTTACAAAATTGCAAAAATACTCGTTTGTCTTGGTATCATGCTGGGACTGTGTGTTATAGTCTATATATGTACAGGTCCTCTAATGCGTTTGTCCATATGCGATGTTGGTAAACAGGTAATGTGGAAGGGCGTCAGGGTAATCTTCCAGGGGTTTTGTGCAATGGAAATATTGGTAAATTTTGAACCTTTGGAAATATAATGGCTTTGTTACTGCTGTAGCTACTGCCTAGCCGATGTATAGGCTTCTTGCACCGGTACTTGAGTGTCTGATGTGATTATAAAAATTTATGAGATTTGTTGCAGGGGCTATGTGTGTATTCAAGGAGAGACGATGAGTGGAACAACATATGTTATTATAACTGGACCATCCACTAAAGGTAAGTTATTTCGTCTGCATATGGTGTTTGAGTTATTGAACGTAGACTAACGTCAAAATTTTGCGCCTTCAGGTGTCGTTCAAACTTCAAGTGATATGATAAGTAAAAAGGGTATGTTTGAAAACTTTTTGCTTGCCTTAGTATCGTGCTGCAAGTGAGTATTGGCACCAATTTATGAACATGTGTTTCTAACACGTCTGTCTTCTTACAACGTGCATCAAAACAGGCAACGGGGGAGAGAATCAGAACAACCTTTTGGGGAGGTGTCTCATCCAAACCCATGTTGGTTCGGGTCATTAAAACCTGGAATGCACAAAACTCTTCCACGGGACAAATATACAGCAAGGATATGGTTTTGATGGATTCATCGATGAGTTACTACGATAATCTACGTATTTGCAATAGTTGTTGGACAAATATGTATGCTTACTGTTGAGTTACTGAATTCAGGGTGATCAGATTCATGGAACAATACATACAAAGATCTATCCGAGATTCATGGCGACAGTGCAGCCTCAGAACATTCTGACAATCAAGCACTATGAGATCAAAGGTTACGAGGGAAACTATCATGCGGTGCCAAGGCAGAGGAGACTACATTTTACATCTTACAGAAGCTAGAATAGATGTTAATGGGGAAGAAGCAATACTGAGGTACCGTTTCACACTGTTGGAACAGGAAGACATGGCCTCAAAACTTGGGACCATTAGAGATCTTTCAGGTAAGCAGAACATTAGCTTGGACCGGTATTCCATAACCAGTACTTTATTGTATTACATTGTAACACATTGCACTTTTGTCTTAGATATTATGGGTAAGTTGGTTTGGGAGAATAATAATGCACACTAAGATCGGGCAATAGATTGTCTTTAAGCAGATTTGATCATCCAGACATTAAGTAAATGTTGACAAATTTGAAGTTTCTTATTTTGTGTGTGATTTTGAGTTTGTAGCTCCATACGATAATTCATTGATTAGGAGAATCATACTGCAGTTCTTTTGTGTTTGACAATAATTTTGCAGTAAATAATTCATTGATTGGGTTAATAACTTTTATATTCATATTGTAACTCCGGACAATAAATCACAACTCATCTCTTTATTGCATAGGTTATACCTGTAACCGACACTCTCACGTGTTGTACACACACTTTCAACTCAACCAAAATTTATCTGATGCTCTCAACTCACACACAACCTATACTCTCAGCTCATTACATTACGACCTGACATGAGTCTCCTAACTTGCCTTAAGCTATTCATAGGTTTGTATATATACATATCACATAATTCGCAGGATTATTCAAACAAATAATTGAGTATATTAAGAACTACGTTTTCAATGCTTCCACTTGCACCAAGTCGAGCCAAGTTAATGTTTGTGGTTTAGGTGTTGTGCTCCATGTCATTTGCAGTAACAATTGTTATATTACTGTAAAACCACTTTTTTAATGCATGTATATAGTCTCCTGTAAGTCTCTACTAAGATATCTCTTTCCCTCATTCATATATACATCGATAATCTCTTTTGTATTATCTGGTATCTAGATTGTCAACTTAAGTTTGATCTTAATTTTGTATAACACAACAACGACGATCTAGATTATGTTTTCTCCAACTTCATTGATTACACCGGTTCTTCTTCAATCAATTTAACCAGTTAGATCGGTAACAGCGAAGTTTGAATTCATCTCACTGATTTTCTGTTTCTCGATTGATTTCTCCCGTCGCCGAATCTTTGATCTCCTAATTCTCCATCATCCATTTCTCTGTAAACTGGTCAAAATGAAATTAACACAACATACGTATGGACTCAGACCATACACGATAGTGTGAGACACGGTGGGCCGCACACTTTCGGACTTAGGCCCGTGCGAACGCACGGGCTGGACAACTAGTTACCTTAAATTCCATTCAGAAAAATACAAAATATCAGAAGCCCTCAACACCAACTGCAATCGAGCGAGCAGATCAAAGATGAACCTAAAAGAACCAAATGAATTTAATGTAAATCAAGGAAATCACAATCGTATTCTTGTTTAATTACTTGGATACTTTTAGGCGTCCTGTTAGAGGCAGGGTAGCGCTAGTCTTCACGAAGGGAAGTGAAGCAACTCCTAGGCCTGTAAAGGACGTCAGCTAGGGGAATCAAGTACGTATGTTTCTGTATACCGTTCATACTGAGGGTGTTCACATCTGGACGAGGTCCCAAGGTTTTTCTGCTAGGTTTGCAGTTTCCTCGTTAACAAAATTCTGGTGTCTTGCATTACTTTTTCCTTTCGCATTATATTGTCTCGGATCTATATAATTGAAGTAACTGCAAGTTTGTTGATTCATAACCTTTGAGTGAATCCATATCTATTGAGATCTACAAGAACCACGTTCTTGTTAGGGTTCGGTTCTCTGAACTATACTCAGGTTGTTGTTTGAATATTGATTTGTGAGATCGTTCAAACAACTGTAATCAACTAGGTTCACGAAAAATAAAATTTGGTGGTGTATCTCGGTATCCCCGCTTTTTCAGTTGGTATCAGAGCCGGCAAACACCTTGTAAAGGACGTAATTGTCTGTGTTTGACGCTTTCGTGAACTATGAATACACATTATTCTGTTAATGTGAATGTTCCACCAGTCTTTGATGGTACAAACTATCTATGGTGGAAATCTGCCATGCGCTCTTTTCTTCAATCACGAGAATATCAATGTTGGGTCTTCGTGCAAGATGGGTTTACCATACCCACCATCAAAATCGGTGATGTTGTAAAGGATAAAACTCCCTCACAATATTCTGATGATGAAAGGAAAGAAGCTAAGATAGATTCAGATGCGCTCAATGCGATCATCCATGCAGTTACCCCAGATCTTCAACATCATGTATCTACGTGTAGTACATCAAAGAAAGCTTGGGAAAAACTCTGTAAATCATATTTGAAAGCAACACATCAGAGAAAGAAGCTCGTCTTCAAATTCTCTCATCAGATTGGGAAAATCTCTGAATGTCTGATGAAGAAACCTTTGAAGAATTCAATCACAAACTTTCTGCAATTATTAATGCCTCTCAATCGCTTGGAAAAACAATTGAGGAAAGATAAATTGTGAGAAAAATCTTTAGGTCTCTATCTTCTAAATATGATTCAAAGAAACATGCCATCCAGGAGTCATATGGTTATGATAAAGGGGTGATTTAATCGCTAAGCTTAAAATCTTTGACAAAGATATAAAGCCTAATAATATAGCGGTCAAAGCCTTAGAAGATTCAAATGACTCTGAAGATCAGATTATATCAGAACATGATGAGTCTCAACTAGTGTCTTATATTACAAGACAGTTTCGAGATCTCCTGAAAAAACGAAATAAACGTTTTATTAAAGATGTCCCCTCATCGAACAAACAACCACAAAAATCTTCTTCCAATGAAGAGTTAGAAATTATGGATGATGATATGCCTCAGTGCATTAAGTGCATAGGTTTTGGTCATCTTGCACCTAATTGTGCAAACAAAAGAAGATATACAGGAGGAAAAGCACTTGCTGCAGCTACCTTGGATGATACTTCAGATTTCTATGAATCAGAAAAAGAAATAGAAAACTGTGCAATTTGTGCAATGACTATTGATCCTATTCCTGACAGCAATGTCTCGAACATGAAAACTTCAGTTGGTTTGGTTCTAAAAAAACAGAATTACTCGAAAATTGCACTTATTGCGGCATGAAAGGTTACATCTACTCTCATTGCTATCACTATAAGAAAAAGGTTAGATATGTCAACAAACTCCAAAGAAGAGCAACCAGGCTGATCAACTCACTGCAGATGATTCGTGAATCATATCACAAAAAGGAAATGAAACGTATGTCTTCAAACTCTTCTTCTAACAAAAGATTCTTAAAGAGAGATGAACTTCATCATGTCAAGAGAAAAAGGATTAGAACTAAGAAATCTAGATTAGAGGAGAAAAACACCGTTCAAGAGAATGAGCAAGAACTTGCTCATCCTTTCACTGTCTGATGTGAAAGTAAATGTGCGACTTTGTTCTAAGTCCGAGAACAAAGTCTATGCACATATAACGGACACAATGGTTACCTCCTGTCCTTTAATATGTGCTTTTTGATTTGTGGAGGCCCTTGTAAGTTTGTTAAAACCATTTGTGTAATTGAAGTATTTGACAATAATTCTCATCTCTAATAATTGTTGAGCTAAGCTCCAAAGAGATGGATCCACGCTCAATTGGTTATGTGACAAATTGTCCTGATGGTTAGTGACCAGAAAACCCCAAAGCGGTTGTCACAATTGTCATCCTGAGCATTTTTTTGCCAACACATCAAGTAATGAGAGTCCAAAATGTAATGACTCGATGTGGGTATCAATAATCTCTGAGTAGTTTCCAACTCTTCCCCCTTTCTCTGGCTCCTAAGGCAAGAGTCGAGAACATGATCCATGAGAAGAGATGGACTTCTTCTACTCGAGATCATGCAATTATATATGTATCTAATTAATCATACTATTGATATTTAAACTAAAAAGGATCTATGGTGATTAATGAATAAAGTCTTATATTGGGACACACTGAATCCTTAAGTTAACGATTACTTGTAAACAGAGGTACCGGTCGTTAACTCTTGAACTATACGTTTTCGGAACTGACTTCCTTCTTGAGAAACTCTCCTATATAATCTCTTTAATTTTTGGAAACTCCTTTCCAGAAAACGTCTCTATATAAAGAGGTCTTGGGTAATAATCCTTCATCTCAAGAACGTGTTCATGGATTCATCAAACAGTCTCTCTATCACCAATGGTGAAAAACCTATTATCATGAAATCTGATGAGGTTACTGTGGTTCCAAAAGACACTAAGAAGAATCTTTTGAAAACTAAAAAGAAGAAGATGAAGAAAGCTGGATCCAATACTCCCAAGAATCACATAATTTCTTCTATTGTAAAAGAATGCAAAGAAACTAGAAGAGAAGTTCAAATACTTGGAGAAGTATTTTTGAAATCACTGCAAGTACAGGAAGCTATGGTGAAACAACATGAAGCTTTTCTTAACAGTCTCAATCAGAAGTTTCACGAACCGTATGTTCCCATGAGCACAACTCTTGTTGAGGGAACAACGGATATTGATAATTTTGTCAATAGTCTTACGGCATAGTTAACTCCTTATTAAAGCACTTTTGTCTTTTCCTTAGGGTTTGGGTAATCATTATGCTAGAAGTAGTCATCTTTTGATTTAAGCATGATTTACTTTTGCTACTTCCATGTTTTCTTTTTCATCAATTAATCGAGGTTATTAAATTAAAATCTTAATTGATGATTGCAATGCTTGATCTTAATTGATTATCTATATGAATGTATTGCAAAATCGTGAACTTGCTGTTTTAGCCATACCACCCGTTCGGGTAAAGCAGTTCATGAAAAATTATCTAAATCCATGCTTCTGACTCTTATGGCTGAGGGGAGACGATTTTAATAATAAGGAACCTCGTAGGCTACAATGTTGAACTTCGCTGGATTAAATGTTGTACCTTTAATTCTTAGTCTTACAACCACTAGGAAGGGGTAACCTAATGTTTTCTCTAAAGGCGATGGTTGACCGAAACTCTCTGAGAAAGTAGGAAGATTAAACCTTAAATTCCTATTTGACCGTAACAGGCTAGGAAATAAAAACATATCTACAATTTTCCTTGTGAAATTGTACATCACCCAAGAATTTATTCCAAATCCTTGCTTGCGAAGGTCGTCGCGTTGTTGCTTATGGAATGACACATTAATGGGGGAGAGTTCTTTTGAACTTGTGCTTCGTGGTAATATCTTTTTGGGGTGTGCGGCTGTAGAATCTACGAGAGAATTGCATCTTTTTATCTCTCGTTTCAGGTATGTTTACCTTTGTCTACATTGATTATTGCGATTTTATGAGGATTCCTATACTTCTTTTCTTTGTCTATTTTATGACAAAAAGGGGGAGAAATCTTGTAGTAAGGGGGAGTAAAATCTTTCTATCTACTACGACAAGTGTCTACGGCATTGTCATAGGGGGAGTAAAATTGATGTGCTTGTCATGTCAAAGCAAAAGTTAGTGTATTGAGTAAGGGGGAGAACATATCAAATTGTGTAGTATCTTGAAGCATCGATGCAACATGCTTACAAGTTTTACATACTACTCAATTGCATAACAAGCTCTTGTTGGACTATGTCCTTCTAGAAACCAAGATGTGTGGTGACTTTGAGTTTGTTATCTCTACCTTGAATCTTCACTTGCAGGAACACTCATATCTGAAGACGCTGAAGATTACAAGAAGATCAAGTACATTATGGTTAGGGATAAAAGATTTTACTTTT
>JAJJMA010063116.1:15719-40807 GCA_023529015.1 Papaver nudicaule
TAGACAAACAAGACTCTGAAAAACAAAATCTGAATTAAAACATCTCGAAATGTGCTTGACATATGCGACGTGTATTATTCAAAACTAACTAACAAAACCTGCCATAAGGCAGTAATAAGCAAACCCCTTCTATTGGACCGAACAATTCGAATTCGCAAATATTATAAGCACTAACTAACTAAAAATCACTGACAAAACAGGGATGCATCAACATAATCAAAGCGAGAAATATGACAGGGAAAAGATAAGAAAACTACTAGTCCAAACAAAATCAATCAAACCCCTGTCATACTTTGACTCGACTTTGCCTACAGATATTTCTTATGCAGCAACTGATTTGAAACAAAATCATGTGATAGCAAACAAACCCATCCTTGAAGCTTATTGAGAGTGACAATTGGAAGTAATGCAACTCAGATCGACTTAAGACCCAAGAACCAAGAATCAGAAGCAACCTATGACACCAAACCCAAGAAACAGTTACCGGAACCCTAAATCTAACTCCCAAATTTCAAACCCTAACTTTACAGAGATTTTCATTTAACAAAAACTCATGTATTTTCTTAAATCGATTCAATAAAACCCATTAAGTTTCAGAAATCGATTTAACAAAAACCCATCCAGTTTTTGAAATAGATTTTACAAAAACCCAATCCATTTCTGAAATCGATTAAGAAACCCTAACTTTCATTCATAAAAAGATATACAAGCAAACCCTAACTTTATAAACAAACTTTACTCTGAAAATCATAACAAAAATCGACCATAAACTTTATAAACAAACTATAGGGTTTTGGAAAATCTCACCTGCACGAAGTGCTTCTTCCTCTGCGTCTGAAGGAGTTGAGAGTTCAGAGAAAGGGGTCGAGAGATTAACCCTTTTCACCACCTAAATCTTTAGTTGTTTTTTTTTTTTTTTTCAGATCGAGAGATAGAAAGGAGATAGACTGAAGAGGAAAGAAGAAAGAAGATAAGAAAAAAGAAAAATGAGAAGGGTCGAGAGATTAGAAAACTGACATTTCAGTCCATGGTCATGGTCATGGTTGACTGGGTGCAGATAAAATCATGGGTTTTGATAGTTCAAATAATGGGTGTGCAAAATAAATTTGCAACAGGCATGTTGCAATTTGCAACACGCACGTTGCAAATTGCAACATGCTTGTTGCAAATTGCAACGCCCTGTGCCATTTTGATTTTTGTGTTGCGAAACGCAAAATTGGGTATAGTGAAGATCGTATGTCGTTCAACCACATTCGAAGCTCGAGTCAACACCTAAGCTCCATATTTACTAGTTTCCATGATGGATTCTGCTAAATTTAGAGTTAGAACTCACTCGGAGCTTCGAGATTAATAGTTTGTATGTCGTTCTATTCGAAGCCTGAATCGACACCTGAGCTCCATTTTTACCAGTTTCCGTGATGGATTCTGCTAAATTTGGAGTAAGAACACACTCGGAGCTTCGAGATTGATAGTTCGTATGTCGTTCTACCACATTTGAAGCTCGATTCGACATCTGAACTCCATATTTATCAGTTTCCATGATGGATTCTGATAAATTTGAGGTTAGAAGTCACTCGGAGCTTCGATCTTGATAGTTCGTATGTCGTTCTACCACATTCGAAGCTCGAATCGACACCTGAGCTCCTTATTTCCAGTTTCCTTAATGAATTCTGATAAATTTTAAGTTATAAGTCATTCAGAGCTTCGAGATTGATAGTTCGTATGTCATTCTACCACATTAGTTCGAATCGACACATGAGCTCTATATTTACATTCCATGATGGATTCTGCTTAATATAAGGTTATAGAAGTCACTCGGAGCTTCGAGATTGATAGTTCGTATGTCGTACTACCACATTTAAAGTTCAAATCGACACATGAGCTCTATATTTACCTGTTTCCATGATGGATTCTGCTTAATATAAGGTTAGAAGTCACTCGGAGCTTCGAGATTGATACTTTGTATGTCGTTCTACCATATGTAAAGCTCGAATTGACACCTGAACTCTATATTTACTAATTTCCATGATGGATTCTGATAAATTTGAGGTTAGAACTCACTCGGAGCTTCGAGATTGATAGTTTGTATGTCGTTCTACCACATTCGAAGCTCGAATCGACATCTGAACTCCATATTTATCAGTTTCCATGATGGATTCTGATAAATTTGAGGTTAGAAGTTACTCGGAGCTTCGATCTTGATAGTTCAAATGTCGTTCTACCACATTCGAAGCTCGAAACGACACCTGAACTCCATATTTATCAGTTTCCATGATGGATTCTGATAAATTTGAGGTTAGAAGTCACTCGGAGCTTCGATCTTGATAGTTCGTATGTCGTTCTACCACGTTCGAAGCTCGAATCGACACCTGAACTCCTTATTTCCAGTTTCCTTAATGAATTCTGAGGAATTTTAAGTTATAAGTCACTCAGAGCTTCGAGATTGATAGTTCGTATGTCATTCTACCACATTTAAAGTTCGAATCGACACATGAGCTCTATATTTACATGTTTCCATGATGGATTCTGCTTAATATAAGGTTATAGAAGTCACTCGGAGCTTCAAGATTGATAGTTCGTATGTTGTACTACCACATTTAAAGTTCGAATCGACACATGAGCTCTATATTTACATGTTTCCATGATAGATTCTGCTTAATATAAGGTTAGAAGTCACTTGGAGCTTCGATCTTGATAGTTCGTATGTCGTTCTACCACATTTGAACTCCAATCGAAGCATGATCTCCACATTTATCAGTTTCCATGATGAAATCTGATAAATTTGAGGTTAGAAGTCACTAAGAGCTTCGATCTTGATAGGTCGTATGTCGTTCTACCACATTCGAAGCTCGAATCGACACCTGATCTTCATATTTACTTGTTTCCATGATGGATTCTGCTAAATTTGAGGTTAGAACTCACTCGGAGCATCGATCTTGATAGTTCGTATGTCGTTCTACCACATTTGAAGCTCGAATCGACACATGAGCTCCATATTTATCAGTTTCAATGATGGATTCTGATAAATTTGAGGTTAGAACTCACTCGGAGCTTCAAGATTAATAGTTCGTATGCCGTTCGAACACATTCGAAGCTCGAATCTACAGTAGAGATCCATATTTATCAATTTCCATGATGGATTCTGATAAATTTGAGGTTAGAAGTCACTCGGAGGTTCGATCTTGATAGTTCGTATGTCTTTCGAACACATTCGAAGCTCGAATCGACATATGAGCTCCATATTTTTCAGTTTTCTATGATTGATTCTGATAAATTTATGGATAAAATTTAGTTGGAGCTTCGATCTTGATAGTTCGTATATCGTTCTACCACATTCGAAGATCGAATCGACACATTTTGGTTCATAACGTCTCCTGAAGAGTCGATTCTTCATCGAAGCATCAAAACTAATGATATTTTGGATCATAACGTCTTCTGATAAGTCGAATTCTTCGTTGAAACACACAACCTAGTGATATTTTGTTACATAACGTCTTCGGGTGAGTCGAATTCTTCGTTCAAGCACCAAATGTATAGGTATTGGTCATGTCTTACTTAAAAACTACTTGTGATAATAAGTTGAATTCTTCATTGAAACACCAAACCTAGTGATATATTGCTTCATAACCGCTACGCCAGATCCTGCATTGTGCAACGTTTCGATTTTTTCATGTGCAACGGATATATCCGTTGCACAACAAAATCCGTGGCACAAAATGGTATATCCGTGGCACATGTAAGTGTAAACAAGTGAAATAATAAAATGAGGACAAACGCGGGGGTTTATTTAATTGTTGAGGGCTTAAATGTAAATTGCACTACACCTTTTTATTATTAACTTGGCATTTTTTTTTCTTTCATTTATCTCTTCGACTTCGTTTATCTCCCCCTTCTCGTCTCTTATCTTTCTTCTTCTTCTTCCTTCTCCTGGATTATCGAGCGACTTTCTGATACTGCAAATCCTAACCAAGCACCACCACCATCACCACCACCATACCTTATGTAACCCTAACTACCAAGATCCATCTCAAAACTATCCAGAAACTAATTACCTTATTGAAGTTCTTGGAGGTCTGCTGTGATACGATGAGAAAAGGTGATGAATCATCATCAACAATCCGAAGCGAGAAGAATAAATTAAAGGTATCAAAAACTCGTTTTTCAGAAATAAAGAACCTTAGTGATTTTCAAAACCCTAGAAATTTAATTTTCAAAACCCTAGAAATTTGGTTTCTAATCTTCTCTTTGGTTTTTCGCAGAATAAGATTGAAGTATACCTAGAAGTTGATTGAAGAACATATCCTGGAAGATATGAAAAATCTCTTTTACAAAAATTAAAAGTTATTTGATTTTGTAAACCCTAGAAATCTGATTTTTAATTTTTCCTGGGTATGTTTTTGTTTCGATTTTACGGTGTTTTAATTGAAGGGTTTGAGTTTTTTAAATTGATTTAGCTTTTGTATGGTCCAATACTAATTTTGACTACTTTTCCATAGGGTTTTTCTGATTTTGGTTGGATCTGGTTGATTAGGTAATGAAATTTAATGAATTTCTGGTACTGAGTTTGTTTTGGGATTGAACGAAAACTATGAAATAGAATGGTAATCAGTGAACTTGTAACAATTGTATGCCTAGTTGTGGTGGAGTGTGTTTGTTAGTGCCAAGAGACTTGTTGCTGGAGATTCGGTTCTTTTTGTTCTGCAGTATTGAGTGGTCCTGACTCCTGAGTTGTGGTGGTTGTTGACTGGTTGTTGATGATGGGTGTGGGTGGGAGTTGGTGAAGGAGTTGAGGATGGAGAAGGGGCAATGGAGAAAGCACGCAAATGGATTCTGAAGCATGGTAGTTCAGTTTTCCTGCAACATCTACATTGTACGTACTTCAATACCAGTCCTTCCACATCTCTAGCTTTATCTCTTGTTTATTTGTTGTTGGTCATATGCTAATCCACTCATTGTTTATCTGTTAACCATCAGCATATTGAGTTAGAGTACTCTGGTGATGACCCTTGCACTGAATGTACCCTTGGTTGTTGTTCTTTGTAGTTTCGCTGTGGAAGAAGTTTGACATGTTCTGAACGACTTTGGAGGAAGTTTGACATCTATGAGACCATGCCTAAGGTTAGTGTCAAGGCTTGATGCAGTAGTGTCAAGGCTCTCACAATTGCTAATGCAGCAGTATTTCTTTTCTCTTGTACATGTGCTAATTCTTCAAGGAAATAACATAAAACAGTTGTGCCTTCAAAAGTTCATCTTTATGATAATTCTGCCATCCTCTAGTTTAATCCCTTATCTTCTGGTGCTAAATCTAGTAAACCTTTTGTTGGTACATTGGGATATAAGAGTGGTCTTCATACCCCGATGAACTTAAGAATCATTTGCTTAGCAGGTTGTGTTGTCTTAAAAGATTTGCAATTTTGGCTGTAGTGAATTTTGAACTCCACCAATTGGAAATCAGTTTATTATGCCAAATAGAGGGCAATGTCTGAGCACTGTGATGTCTATGTAAGCTTAAGTTAGCGCACATGGCACCATAGTTGACCACACACTTAGAGACTTAAGCCACCCATTGGGCACATACAACGTGCAGTTGATTAGGCCTGCATCCTTCACAACACTTGCTAAGCTGTTTGTTTCTCTGTTATAGGAAGTGCCACCGCTGGATGTACCAGAACTTTTGGCTGATTTGGTTAAGCAGTCGGGAGTTGTAGAGTCATTCAAATTGCAGCTGGTTTCATGATATTCTTCTCAATCTTGGGTAAGTAAAGATTTCCCTCATCTATGGCAGAGAACAATAGAAACAAATAACTCATCACCTCTTTCTAACACAACACATTTCTGAAACAAACAGGGAAATTTGGTGCACTTTTCGCGTCAATTCCATTCACCATTTTTGCTGCCATCTACTGTGTATTGTTTGGACTTGTTGGTAAGTAGAGATTGTTAGTAGTTGCGCCGGTATAATCATCAATTCACAGTCTTCTTTTGCTTCAAAACTGATTGTTTTTTCTCTGTGTTCGTATCAGCATCCGTTGGGCTGTCATTTTTGCAGTTCACTAACATGAACTCAATGAGAAACTTGTTCATTAAGGTAGAACATACTTTCCAGCCTTGCTGCAATTGTTGGAAGCCAAGCCATCATCACAGGAACTTTTTCTGTTATCAAACAATGCAATGCCTTGAATTGTTTCCCAAGGGTGAAAGTCCATACATCGTCTAAGATACGTGGTCAGGTTTACATTCCAGAGGTCAACTGGATTTTGATGGTGTTGTTCTTGGCAGTTACAATTGGTTTTAGGGACACCACACTCATGGCCAATGCATCAGGTAAGGGCTTGGATAAAATTTACAATCACTTTCACATTTTCGCAAGTTTATCCAATTTGAATTTTTCATTCACTCATATCTTTTTATATGGCAATGTTAGGGTTGGCACTTATAACTGTCATGCTCGTAACCACAAGTTAACCTCACCCATCTTTTTATATGGCAATGTTAGGGTTGGCACTTATGTTTTGGATTGAACATTGTCAATTTCATTGTGTACATATTCAAACTACTTTTGGAATGTTGTAAGATGATGTAATGTTCAATAAATTTGGATAAATGAATGAAGAGAAAGCTCTGCTACATATTGAACTAATTATTTGTATTACAAGAATTTTGAAATCACAAATTTTGTAATACAAATTTTGTCATTATTTTTTTTTAATTCCTACTAAAAAATTTGCAACGGATATATCCGTGGCACAAAAGGAAATATCCGTGGCACAAATTAGCTCTGTGCAACGGATGAAAACAATTTGTGCAACGGATATATACGTGGCACAAATTAATTGTGCAACGGATATATCCGTTGCACAATCCGTTGCGCACATGTGCAACGCAACTTTTGAAACGGAAATAAACGTGGCACAAAATCTGTGCAACGGATATATCCGTTGCACAAGGGGCGATTTGGCGTAGTGAACGTCTTCTCATGAGTCGAATTCTTCGTTGAAACACCAAACCTAGTGATATATTGCTTCATAACGTCTTCTCATGAGTCGAATTCTTCGTCTAAGCACCAAATATATAGGTATTAATCATATTTTGGCTGAAAACTACTTAGGACAAGTTGGATTCTTCGATCGGAACACTATACCGAATGTTCTTATTCATATTTTGCTTAAGAACGTCTTGTTAAAAGTCGAATTCTTCGAGTAGAACACCAAATCTATAGGTATCGTTCACACCAAACCTATAAATGTATGCTAGATTATCACTAAATTGATCCCCTAAGTCGGATTCTTCATCGCATCGAAGATTGATTAGAAAAAACCCGAAAACACGAGCTTGAGAAAGCACACAATCCGTATGACTATCCAAGCGATTCTCCACCGCTCATCAAGAGTTTCAGAGTGAATACCAGCCGTTCATCCATCCCCTAATCTGTATGAGCATTCAAATAATTGTCCACCGTTGATAACCAGTCAACCCCCAATCTCTCACCGTCTATCATAATATCTTAGTCGATATACAAAACCCTAAGCTATAGTTGCCTTCATTTTTTTTCCTCCTCTTTCTCATTCTCTCTACTCTGCAACCTCTCTTTCTCTTCCTAGACCTCACCACCACCACTACCACCACAACAACGCAAACCCTAAGATCTAAACCTCTCTTTCTCAATTTTCCCCCCCTTCTCTTTCCATTATCTTCCTCGCAGCCTCTTTTCTTCACCATCACAACGCAAACCCTAAGCTCTTAGATGCTCTCAGATCTAAAGCTCACCACCACCACCACCATATGCAAATCTCAAAGCTTTAATGGCATATCTCAGATCTAAACTGAAACAGAGATATGGAGATTAAGAAATCTGTGCAAACCCTAAGCTCTTAGATGCTCTTATATCTCTGTTTCAGTTTCTTAATCTCCGAGATATGACCATGGGAGAAGAAGGAAACACCACCAACACAAGTAAACACCACTAGTACAGAAAAGAGTTGCCGTGCAGTAGAAATCTGTGTAACCCTACGAAGAATTTAGATCTAGAGCTCACCACCACCACCACCACATACAACTCTCAAATCAACTCCAGTTTTCAGATTTTTTCTGGTAAAGTTTATTTTCTGGTTTTTTTTGGGGACTGTGATGATTTAATGGGGAATGTGGTCCTCCAAAAATCGTCACAGTAGAAAGCAAAAACCGTGACGATTTTCACAAGTCGTCACAGTACAAAGAGGGAAACCATGACGAGTTTTGAAGGACCACAGTCCCCATTAAATCACCATAGTCCCCAAAAAAACTAGGTTTATTTTCTTTTGAATTCTCTGTTTTAGGGTCTGATTGGTTCTTACTTTGATTTCAATTTCTTAGATTCGGAAGCTAATTTGTTTATTTGTTTGTTACAGGGGTTCACAACATCTTCTTCTCGATCTCGATCTCAAGGGGTTGTTGTCTGCGCTAATTTGGAAATCCTGGGTTCTTAGAAAGATTGCTTCTCAATCTCGTGAGGTTAGGTACTCTACACAAATCTCCTGATATTTGAGTGTTTTTTATTTTTTTCAATTTGGGTTTTAGGGTTCAAACCCTAATTATAGCTTTTGATTTCTAGCCCTTTTGTTTAGATTTCCATTATGTTTTATTTGATTTAGTATAACAACTGTGGGTTCTTGTTTGATTTTGATTTTGGTGTTGTTTGAATTTTTTTTAGGTTTTGGAATTAGCTGCAAAAGATCATGAGTTGGTGAAATTACTTGCCGGTGTTCTCTTGGAACATACTGATGTGTCTGTGTTCTGATGATGTTGCTATTGTGTCCTGTGCTGGTGTTGGCGGTAATGGCAGTGCTTTTTTGAATGATTATTGAGAAGGGAGAGAAACAACCAAATATCACCATCAGTGTCCTTGTTTTTGTTGCATTGGTTATCTTGACCATCTTCTTTAGCCTTTTATTTGGCGGCAAGAAAGCAGTGGTGAGTTTTCAGTATTCAAAGCTGTTATCAGTTGTGGTCTTTTCCTTCTCAAATTATTCCAGTTTTATTCATAATCTTTGCTAATATAATTTGTGTTTATGTTTGTGCATAGACAAAGCCAACTGCAGAGGTTAAGCCTGCTGCTGGAGCTGCAAAACCTGTGAGCAATGAAGGAAGCAGCAGTGGAGAGAAAGAAGGAGAGAAGGAAAATGGAAGTGAAGATGCTAATGTACATCTTGGTGGTGCTGTTGGTATCCAGATTAGTGTGTAAACAATGTTCGATTGGTTTCCGCATCCGTTGATTTGAGGTGTGTATCTGTCCTTGTGGTGCTTTTTGTTTATTACTGTGTTTCAGTTCAGTTTTCGCTTCTTTTATAACATTGCAAGAGTATTATATCTTGAAACTACTGTTACCTTCGCTAGTTGAGTGTATTTCCAGATTCTTATGCGATTTTTCATAAATTATATGCTTTGCAATTGAGTTTAGGTAAATCCAGGGCAGCAGTTGCTTTAGGCAATTTAGTTTAGGTAAATCATTTTTTTATTAGTGTATAATCAAGTTACCCTTTGTAGTTGACTTTTGATGTTGCTGTTTGGATTGTCACGATGCTAGACAGTTGTAAAATTGCAAGGGTAGTTGAACCTCTGACATGTAAATCTGAGCTACCCTGCCTGTTTCATTGCATTTATGTTATTATGATGATGTATATCTTGATTATATAGATGGTAATGAGCATTAGGAGCATTATATAGTTGGGTAGGATAACTGTAGCCTGTAATTTTCAATGGTTACATTTTGTGCTGGCAATTACGAAACTATACTTTTGTTGTTGTTGCTTGCAATTAAGAACTACATGATGTTGTTAAAAAGCTTTGTGGTATCCTCTTCCAAATAATCTATAGGATTTTGACTGGGGCTTCGTTATTGTATGGTTTGACCATCAAATTCCTTTCATGTTCATGTGAACAAAAGCAACTAGTTGGCAGGATTAATATAATATGCAATTTTCAGTGGTTTGATTTTGTGCTGGTAGTTAAGAAACTGTACTTAATAACGGGTGATGATAATGTTATAATCTTGTCCTTACCTTTAGTAAATAGCGATGCTTCTTTGTGTTACTTACCTTTGATTCCCTATTTTTCTGCAGCTATGACCTGAGCAGCACTCCAGAAGAAAGAGAGACCACTAGAAGTCAAAAGAGGTACAATTGTCTACTTCTTGTCTTACTCCTGTTATTGTATGGTTCAGTGCTTCAGGTAGAATTATGTGATGTGGTTTAAAAGCTTTTTAGCATCCTTTTCCAATCAATCTATATGTCCATGATGCAATACAGAATGTTTGCACTGAACTATTTATGTTGTCATTTTGCAGATACCAAACTGATGTCTCAGCCAATACTTGCAACATTGCCCATGAGTTTTTTGGTTCAAGTTGATGAATTGTGCTTCCAACAAAAAATAAAGCTGGGTAGATAAGAGAATGGTTGGTATAGTGAAATCAAGGCCGTGGCTTAGCTACAGGTAAATATACTGTAATCTCTTGTGCCAATAATTTTCTCTTGTGCCAATCTTAGTAAACATTGCATTCTTATTATTGTAATGTTCTCTTGTGCCAATATCATGTTCCATTAGAGTATTAAAACTTATATTATTTCCTCTTGTCAGGTTTGAGATTGAGTGTTGTATTCTAGTGGAGGTCCAAGAAGAAGCTGTGAGATAAGGGATGAGAGTCAATAGTAAGAGATTGTGATGGTTGTCTGTTAATACATAGAAGATTGTGTAAATGGTTTATCAAATGAATATTGTAAATGGGTTTATCATAATAAATGAAAATTTGCAGATTTATCATTTGAATTCCTATTTTTTAAATGGTTTCATTAATTGCACTTTCCGGTGCCCAGAGATGATATCGTCAGGCTCCGGAACTAACACATTCAGGTCACCGGAACTGACATTCAGGTCACCGGAACTGACATTCAGGTCACCGGAACTGACATTCAGGTCACCGGACTAACATAATTCCTGGTCGACGGACCTGACACATCCGGTATGAGTCTGACACATTTTCAGGTCGTTGATGGAGACAGGCGTCATCTGTTCATTAGTTAGCTGGGTGACACGTGTCATCTAGTTGTTGGTTTGTTCTATGACATGTGTCGTCCATTTATTGGTTTGCTCCGTGACATGTGTCATCTATTTGTTGGCTTACTTGGCGCCATGTGTCGTCCAATTGTTGGTTTGCTCGGTGACACGTGTCGTCCATTCATTGGCTTGCTCGGTGACACGTGTCGATCATTTATTGGCTAGCTCGGTGACACGTGTCTTCCATTTATTGGCGAAATCGGTGACCGGACTGACACATTCTCCGGTCACCGGGCTTCAAAGGCCACGGTTTTAAAGAAATTCAAATGGCTTTAAGGTATACAGTAGCCACACAAAAATCGAATTGCGTGTCTTTAAGGTACACGCTAGCCACGCAAAAATCAAATTGCGTGTCTTTAAGGTACACACTAGCCACGCAAAAATCAAATTGCATGTCTTAAAGTGATGCAGGGCATGTACATGTTCCAGAAGATTCCGCTTAGAGGCTTAACCTCTACAATTTCCTAGTTTAAGTTCTTCTTATTTCTAGAACTCTTTTTGATTTCCTTTTCGTATTATGTTTCCTAGTTTAACTATTAGTTCAATGCCTATATAAAGGCTAGCTATATGCTTGTATTAGACATCTTATTATCAATCAAGAATATTAAACCTCAACTATCCTTCTCTGTTTCTTCTTCTTATCTCTCGAGTTCTCTGCTTTCTCTCTACGAGCAAACTCTGTTTTGCTTTCTGTTACCTATACCACATCAATTGGTATCATCCGCTTAGTTTTAGGTTTTTACCTTTTACTCGATCCTGTTTTCTAGCTTCCGCAACTCCAATTAAAAAAAAAAAAAAAAAAAAAAAACAATGGCAGGAAACATCTCTCAAGAGGCTTTTGAAACTGCACTCAAACAGCTTACCACATCAATTGAATCTCTTTCTAAAAATATTAATACAAACAATGCAACGTTAACAGAGAAGATTGATACTCTATCGGCGAAAACTGAGAGGCAAGTTCAAGATATCCACCGTATTCTTGAAAATTTTGCAACAGCTGTTAAATTGGAAGATGAAGAAACCTTAAAACTCATGGTTGAAGCAAAGAAGCAAACTCTGTCATCTGATACTAAGCATCAGTTTGTACACAACGATGACATTCCTGATGAAGTTATGCAAAAGATCAAGAAAACCCTACAACATGAAGGATTTATTGGCTTTACTCCAAAAAAAAGTTCTGTTCTTAATATTGGAGACAGTGAAGATGACGATAATCAGGAAGAACAACAAGAGATATTGTGGAAAGAAGACAAAAGAATTAAGTCTTCACAAAACCCTTATAGTTCCTTGCCTGACTACAAGTTGAAAGCTGACATCCCAAGTTTTAATGGCAGTTTCAAGATTGAAGAACTCTTGGATTGGTTTTACGAAGTTGAGGCTTTCTTTCAGTTCATGGAGATTCCAGATTCTTCTAAAGTTAGACTTGTTGCTTACAAGCTTAAAGGAGGTGCTGCTGCTTGGTGGGAGAAACTATGTGAAGATAGAAATAATGCTTCAAAACCTCCTATTCGTACTTGGGATAGAATGCGCAAACTGCTTCGAGCCAAATTTCTTCCTCTTGATTACAAACAATAGTTGTTTGTATAACTTATGAACTGTAAACAGGGAGCAAGATTGGTAGAAGAATATGTTGCAGAATTTTACAATCTTATTGCTAGAAATCAACTGAATGAGACGGAACAACAGCTAGTGGCACGTTTCATTGAGGGTTTGAATTTTTTAATTCAACAAGGAATGGTTCAATCAGTGTTTACTATGGTGGAAGCAATATAACAAGCTATCAAGGTTGAAAGACGAATTCTTCGTTCATCTAGGACATATCAACCTAAACAAAATCGTTATCAAGGTAATTACAGAGGTAATGCTTCTTCTCAAAATTACTATCAAGAGAATACTCCTGCGAATTACTCAAAATCTTCTTATGATGATGCTAGCTATACACATCGTCAGACAAGTAATTTTGTGCCTTATACTCCACAACCTGTGAATACTGCACCTATCTTGCCCACTCCAGTTGAGATTCAAAATGTTCAAAATCGAGTTACGTCTACTTCTGGGAATCGGTTTTCTAGCAGACAACAGCAGCAGTGTCCACCTCAACATAAAGGTAATAATCCTTATGCTAAATTTCGTGGAGACAAATGCAATAAATGTCAACAACCTGGACATAATTCTAGTGAGTGTCGGAAATTCAACGGATTTATTGGTGATCCTCAGTTCATTAATGAAGTTACTGATGACTTTAATGAGCTGGAAGAAGAAGATTCACTTGAAACGCAAGATGACGATGATTTTGGTGGTATGATCCGTCCTTTATTTCTTACTCAACCATGCCATTCTCAGAGACATAGCATCTTTAGATCAAAATGTTACATTGGTGACAAGATTTGTAAGATGATTATTGATGGTGGAAGTGTCGACAATTACGTTGCTGCTCACATAGTCAAAAAGCTCGGCCTACCAGTACATCCTCACCCTGAACCGTATAGTGTTGGATGGGTTAATAAATCAAGCACACAAGATATCACTCATCAGTGTTACGTTACTTTTACTTTTGAGGGTTATGAAGACTCAGTCTTGTGTGATGTGATTGATATGTCTGCAACACATCTTCTTCTTGGTCGTCCATGGCAATACGACCTTCAAGCAGTACATAATGGTTTTGAAAATACTTATACTTTCAATTATAATGGGAAGACCAAAATCTTGTGTCCATCCAAATCAAGCTCAGAGATTTGTGAAGACAGATCTAATGCTATAGTAGCAACTATTGTTCATTCATTACATCAACAACATTCTTTGAATTCACATGAAGAATCCCTATGATTGAGATACCTTACAAAGTTCAACCTTTTTTATCTCAATTTGGTGTCTTGTTTCCAGATGAACTACCAACAGCTTTACCGCCATTAAGGGATATTCAACATTGTCTTGATTTCATTCATGGAGCTTCTTTACCAAATCAAGCACACTATCGTTTGAGTCCTACTGAACATGAGATTTTGCAAGGTCAAGTAAATGATTTGCTTGAGAAAGGTTTAATACGACCTAACAACAGTCCTTGTGCTAGTCCTGCTTTCTTAGTTAGCAAGAAAGATGGTGGATGGAGAATGTGTATTGACTGCAGAGCTCTAAATCGAATCACCATTCCTTATAGATTTCCTATACCTCGTCTTGATGACATGATCGATTTACTTTCGGGTTCTACTATCTTTACAAAGCTGGACTTACGTAGTGGGTATCATCAAATACGGATTCGAGAAGGAGATGAGTGGAAAACAGCATTCAAAACACGTGAAGGATTATATGAATGACTGGTCATGCCATTTGGACTGTCTAATGCACCTAGTACTTTCATGCGTCTCATGAATCAGGTTCTCCAACCCTTCCTTAGTAAATTTGTTATTGTGTATTTTGATGACATCTTGATTTTCAGTCAGAGTGAACAAGAACATCTTCAGCATTTATCACAAGTATTCCAGGTTCTTGCTGACAACTACTTATATGTTAACCTGAAAAAGTGTACGTTCATGGCACAATCAGTGACATTCTTGGGTTATGTTATATCTACTCATGGTATTCATGTCGATGCTTCTAAAGTTCAAGCAATTCTAGATTGGCCAATTCCTACTTCTATTCGTGATGTTCGTAGCTTCCACGGTTTGGCGTCCTTTTATAGAAGATTTGTGAAGAATTTTAGCACAATTTTGGCACCATTGACTGACTGCCTCAAGAAGGAAAAGTTTGAATGGACAGAAGCAATGGATGTAAGTTTTAGAGTTCTGAAGGAAAAGCTTTGTACCGCACCAGTTCTTGCCTTACCAAATTTCAACAAACCTTTTGAAATAGATTGTGATGCATCGATAGTTGGTATTGGCGCAGTTTTATCTCAAGAAGGACATCCAGTAGCGTACTATAGTGAAAAAAACTCAGATGCACAGAAGAAATGGTCTACATATGAATTAGAGTTACTTGCTCTTGTTCAGGCTATTAAGCAGTGGCATACGTACCTGATACATAGAGCATTCGTTGTCAATACTGACAACCATGCATTGAAATTCTTGAATACTTCTGCTAAAGTTAACAGGATGCATGATCGATGGCTATCCACACTCAACAAATATACCTTTTCTGTGAAGCACAAAAGTGGCAAATTGAATCAAGTTGCAGATGCCCTAAGTAGAAGAAGTCATCTGTTAACCACAATTCGTAATGAGAGTTTTGCATTTGATTACATCAAAGATATTTATCCTGAGGATGAAGATTTTGGTAAATTATGGAACCAATGCAGTTCTCAGAATCATGGAGTTGATGATTTTCTCATACAAGACGGATTTCTTTTTAAAGGAAATCGTTTATGTATTCCTCAAGGTTCTTTACGCTTGCATCTTATGCGTGAATTGCACGGTATTGGTCTTGGTGGTCACTTTGGGAGAGATAAAACCATAGCACTAATTGAAGAAAGATATTTCTGGCCTTCTTTGAAACACGATGTACAAAAGTTTGTACAAAAGTGCATGGTCTGTCAGAGAGCTAAGGGTACCATTCAAAATACTGGGTTATATACTCGATTACCAGTTCCAGATGCACCTTGGGTCGATGTCAGTATGGATTTTATACTTGGTATACCTCGTACTGCTAGAGGTAATGATTCAGTAATGGTCGTGGTTGATCGATATTCAAAGATGGCACACTTCGTGGCCTGTAAAAAGTCGATTGATGCTTCAAATGTTGCTTCCTTGTTCTTTAAAGAAGTCGTACGTTTACATGGAGTTCCTAAATCTATCACTTCTGACAGAGATACTAAGTTCTTAAGTTACTTTTGGAAGAGCTTATGGATGCGTTTAGGGACGGCATTGCAGTTCAGTACAACTTCACATCCACAGACTGATGGATAGACTGAAGTTGTCAATCGTTCACTTGGAAATCTGATTAGAGCTAAGTGTATGGACAATAGTAAGCAGTGGGATATCTTATTACCACATATGGAGTTTGCTTTCAATACTTCTGTCAACCGATCTACCGGAAAAACTCCTTTCAAAATTGTCTACTCAAAGGTGCCTAATCATACACTTGATCTGGTGGTTTTGCCTAACACTCAGAGTACAAGCATTGCAGCAGATTCTTTTGTAGACAAAGCTACTGAACTACATAATGAAGTAAAGACAAAGCTGGAGAAATCAAATTCTAAATACAAAGAGGATGCTGATAAACACAAGAGACATAAGATTTTCAAGGAAGGTGAACTGGTCATGATACACCTTAGAAAGGAAAGATTTCCAGTGGGGACTTACAACAAAACTAAGATGAAGAAGTATGGTCCTTTCAAGGTTTTAAAGAAGATCAGCGATAATGCATATGTACTGGAATATTTCTAACACATTTAATGTGCAAGAGATTTTCACATTTCATGGTGATAATGAGCTTCTGATTTGCTCAGACAACTCGAGGACGAGTTTGATTCAAGAAGGGGGGATTGATGCAGGGCATGTACATGTTCCAGAAGATTCCGCTTAGAGGCTTAACCTCTACAATTTCCTAGTTTAAATTCTTCTTATTTTTAGAACTCTTTTTGATTTCCTTTTCGTATTATGTTTCCTAGTTTAACTATTAGTTATGCCTATATAAAGGCTAGCTATATGCTTGTATTAGACATCTTATTATCAATCAAGAATATTAAACCTCAACTATTCTTCTCTGTTTCTTCTTCTTCTCTCTCGAGTTCTCTGCTTTCTCTCTACGAGCAAACTCTGTTTTGCTTTCTGTTACCTATACCACATCATAAAGGTACACACTAGCCACACAAAAATCAAATTGCGTGTCTAGAAGCCTGTAAAAACCATGGTTAATGGATAAATGCTCTAGTAAAATGAAAAAGCAAGCTCCATAAAGACACGGTTTTGAGGGACATTTGGCTATGAAAAATCATGAGAAAAAGCCACTCCAAGTTTGCGTAGCCTTAAAGGTACCCTTTTGTTATGGCAACTACTATGACGGTTTTTGAAAGAAAAAAAACCATAGCTAAAGGTCTATGGACATGGTTTTCAAATGTGACCTATGTGCCTTTGTGTACTAGTGTGAGGCGGCTGTGCAGAACTCTGAAAGTGAACCCTTGCTAAAGTCTCTTAGATCTGTTCAAATGAGTTGTTATGAATGGAATTTTACCTTGGAGATCACAAAGAGAGACTCACACAACGGATCACATTATAATATTTCCTCTCATGGTTTTAATTTGGAAGATTAAAAAGTTTCGAGATTTTGTCGAAAAACCTTTGGCTCCAAAGGTATGTTATGTTATCTCTTTTTATACAGTTTTTCTAATCATACACTTTTGAATGTTAAGTGAAGCTCACTTGTGATGAAATACAGATTCAGGACGATAAGAAGATAGAAGATCATGGAGATTAGCCGGTGAGAAGAACTGACAGATAAATACCCTGGTTATGCTGGAAATTTGTTGGTTGATTCAAGTAGTACTGGAGCAGGTTATAATGCAATAATGGAACTATGTGTTTCAATTTGATTTGGTTGGCTAACTAATTCTTTAGAACAGTCTAATTCAACTTCATTGGTGTTCATATTGATTTCCACAGCATTCCATTTTGTAAACATTTTAGGAACCTAAGTAGCAGTGTTTCTTATATCTTACCACCATTTTTTTTCTGTCACTTTGATATATCATTTGTTTTTCGAATCCAACTTCGATGCTAATTGAATGAAATTTTGTTTAGTTACAACTGTATCGGCTGCAATAGTTGATGCACAATGTGTGATTTTAATCCATTCCTATATATCACCAAAATTTTCTGGTTACGCATCCCAAATGCGCCTCGCACTTACAACGTCTGAACATAGTGGCTCTCCAGTCTGTCCACCACCAGAACCTATAGGACCAAAGTCCGACACTCCGACACAAAATCAGCACTGTGTGACCGAAAACCTGTCTCACGGCTAAAAAAATCACTTAAGAGGGAGAAAACTGGTGCAATTTTCAGAACATGACCATAGTTAAGCTGAAAAGGCTCATGGATTTGTCAATGTTTCATTAAGTAACAACATCAAATCCGAAAACATGACATAGTTAAGCTGAAAAAGCAGAATTGGGACTGTGAAAGAATGTAAATGAACACCAAGGCTATATATATGATAAAATCGAATCTAAATAACTTTCGCAATATGCAGCTAAAGAAACAACACCTATAGCAGCAGCACCAAAATGATGCCAGTCTAAGCATGAAGCCCCAATCTTTATATAAGCGAGGGAAATGGAGTCTCCCACACGTTGAACACATTCTCCTCGCTACGAAGAACAAAAAGTCGATCACCACCAATTGATAAGTCACGAACACCACCACCAGAATTTCCTCGAAGAGTAGATGTTAAAATCGAGTACCCATGCCCAGAAAACACAGAGATATTACCATCATCCGGGCCCCTGGAATAGAAAACCTGTCCTCCATGTAATGCTAATTTTGGAGAATAAGGCCTACGGTAATCCCCATTTTCAGGATTCCATCTAATGCTACCAATGGCACTTCTCAAATCTATGAAACCCAAATTTTCAAAGTAACCAGCCACACATATAGAATTAATTTCTTCCACTGCAATTGCATCACAAAAATGTTTTTCGTTTGCATGAACTAGTTCTGACCAAGACCAAACCATACTTTTATCTCTAAAATCTAATAGACTAATGCGGCGGGGATAAGCCCTTTGAGAAGAAACCAGTAAGCAATTACATCCATTTAGCCATTGCATCTTATCAGCATCACCCAGAGGCCAACTGATATTTGCATCGAAAAAATCAGTCTGGTTCCCAGTAACTTGATCCCACATTCCAATTCCGTCCGTACAACTAGCAAAAATCTTATCAGAATTAAAACATAAAGCTCCAGCATTTTGGCTCTTAACCTCATACCTATGTGTTAGACCACCTGTTGACGAACTGAAAACACCCATTCCTCCGTCTCCGTCGACGTCCCCTATTCTTTGGCCAGCACTGATCACAATATTTTCAGAATTGATCCACCCAATATCGTTAACTCTCCGATAATCCAGATTTAATGGGGCATGTTCTTCAAGCATCCAGTCATATACATAAACTATGCTGCCATGAGCAACAGCACAACCTCCATCCGGACTTGCCCTTATTGCAGTATAACTGTGAGGAGCATGACCTCTAACCGAACTTATTATTTTCAGCTGGTTACCGTTAAATCTGCCCCATTTTGCAGCTCTAACATTATCAAGAAGACCGTAGAAGAGAGCTTCCTTGTAAAGTAACCTCTCAGGTACATTAGGTGGAACATGAAGCTCGCCTGTTCTTAAAAGATTAAGAAGAACGGAGAAACAATCCGGGTCTCGGTCGATGAAGTACTCTTCATTATCTTTCCTTGGTTGAAGGTTCCATTGATCATCAAACATAGCTCCAAACACGGAGTTTCGGCTCGCGTTTGCAAGTGTTGTTGCTGTTGTCTCAAAGATTTTTCCACCAACATTGAATCTCACCTTGTCTGTTTGCATTCCGGCCATGTTTCCAGCAACAAGTTTAGAGGACTGACTATATTTCCTTGACAGTGTAGAAGATAAGTTATACAAGCATTCTGACCCATCAGCTACTTATAGAAAAAAGGGGGGAAATGAATAGTCAAAAGAATTCATAATAATGGTGCATGCATGGGAAATTGAGGATACTTTAAGAAGTTTGAAAACCATTAATGAAACATTTATGCACGACTAATTGACTAAGAGATGAATACGTATCATGGAATGTTAACAGTTTCATGTATTATGCATGCTAAGGTATATGAAAGGTTCTACCATTTAGAGTACCCCCTGTCAAGTGGAACGTCAACATGTGTAAGGGCAATTCCTGATAGGGTGTACCGTGCACATGCACTTTAGCGCATGTTCATGAACACCCCTGAGTATAAAGGTTATAACGTTGTAGCCCAACTGCAAGCCCACTAGCCGGTCAACATGTTATATTGAGCTCTTATCAAGATTGACCTTAAGCCCAGTCATAGCCTCATATATCTACAATAATGCGCTGATTTTGGCACTGCACGTTTTTCTTTGGCACTTCAAAATAACAAAACCATCCAAAGGGTAGTTATAAGGGATGTCTAAAAAGGTATGAAAAGTCTAAGATACCCTTACAGATTAAAAAACCCCTAAATCTTAACTAATAACCCAAATTTTATAACCCTAATCCTAAAACAAAAACAAAAACAAACAATAATAAACTTATCTCTTCTCATTTCTCATTCTCTACTCGTTATCTTTTCCCTCTCCTTCTTCATTTTTTCCATTCCTTCGTTCCTCGTCTCGATTCATCGCCGATACGAAAAATTCATCGTCTCGAATAAAATTCAAAGATGGCGAGAACAAAATCGACCTTGAGAGACACTACAATTGATCCAGGAATAGCAAGAGCCTACTTAAATCAACAGCGCACAGCGGGAGAAACTTTATTTGAGAACGAACCCGACCGAGAAGTCAATCCGTCCATTGATTTGCCCTCCAATCAGTCTACAGACCCCAATATGCGTATCAGGTATTAATTCTGAACAAACCTCATGTTTTCAATGATGTTTTCATTGTTTTTTTAGGTTCTAATCATCGATTTAGGGTAGTTTTGTTGAGGTCGGAATTTTCTTACGGTTTAGTTTTCAAATGAAACTTAGGCGTAAAACAGTTTTACGCCTTGAGAAGCATTATCGTCCTAGGCGTAAAATTACCCTAGTTTTGCCCTAGAGTTTTTACGCCTTCGAAACCAAGGCGTAAAAAAAGTGGGCTGTGCTCACAAATATTTGCACCGTAAAAACACAAAGCAAACCGTAAAATGTGATATAAGGCGTAAAACTCAAAATTGAAGCGTAAAATCTTTTGGATTTCAATTTTTTCCCAAGGAAGTTTTACGCCTTAATATATCAGTGCGTAAATTTTGAGTTCCTAATTTTTTTTTAAAGTTAAATTTACGCCTTGGTTTCAATCCCATAACCACGGCGTAAATTTCTTCTGTAACTTTTTTTTTTGTAAACCATATTTTACGCCTTGGTTTTCTGGGGCGTAAATTTTTCATCCAAGGCATAAAATGTAAAGTTAAGGCGTAAAATGTAAAGTTAAGGCGTAAAATTCCTGCTGTCTCTCATAGGTTTTGCTCATTGGTTGGTTGTTTATTTGTGTTGTTTGTGCATGTGTTTAGGGAACAAGATAAACAGAGGAAGAAGAGAGGAAATGATCTTTCCCCTGTTGTCAGTCCCTCACCTCGGAATAAAAGTGACAAGTATCTAACTTTTACCAGGAGAGGTACAAAAAGGACTCAGGTACAATCAATATTACCTCAAAATGATGGACCAAATGAGATTGTTGAAGAAGAATCAATTCCAATCCAAGAGAATCAGATTCAACAAGAACCCAACCAATCTGAACCAAATGAGATTGTTGAAGAAGAATCAATTCTAATCCAAGAGAATTAGATTCAACAAGAACCAAACCAATCTGAAGAGGAGAATGGCGAATCAGAAAAAGAAGAATCAGCTGAAGAAGATGACGAAGAAGAAACAGTAGTTGAGGAGATTACACCCCTTTCTCAAGAAGAACCCACTCAACCTCTTGGTCTACCTCCTCCAGAACCAAGAATTGAGAGGAAAGCTAGAAAGCCTCGGACAAAAAAACCATAACCCAAAGGCAAGCACATTCCTCCACCTGAAGATGAAACGTTCTGGTTGCCCGCACCTCCTAAGGGAATAAAGCATTGGGGAGAAGCACGTGATGGGAACAAAGTGCTATTTGGTTACCCATGGTCCTATGCTGCAAAAGTGGCTTCTGCGCGGGTAATTATCTTATAATCTCAAAATTACTTTATGTTGTTTGTACATTATTTTATCCTTCCAACAAAGTACATTAATTTCTTTTGTTTTTTTGTAGGACCACAAAAGGATTGCGCTTGTGTTGAAACACTCAAGGCCTGCGGTGTGGGATTTGGAGTTGGAATGTGACAAGGTTCAACGCATTGTAAAAGCAAAAGCCTTACAGTTGTACAATGCTTCAATACATGCCCAGGAAAAGTATGATGGTGTTACATTGAGTGCACTTAGAGAACGATATTGCCAGAGACCGGCACTTTACACTTTGGATTCGGCGAAATGGCTCTGATTCCCGATGATGCAAAGCAAATCAAGAATCTTGAAACTCATGGAAATCATGTGTTTCTTGGTGATGATAACAAGATGAAATGGGGGGAGCTCAACCGATTAGCTATGAAAATGTTTGGGTGGTCTCAGAATCAATGTGATGAAGAGTGGATATATGGTGGTGGTGGGGAACCCGGGGTTTTCGTGAGGGGTAAACCACCAGCCAAGAGTAAGAAAATTCTTAGCAAACGTTTGTGGTTAATGTTTGGTAATACCAAGCAGAAGGCCAAAGAGCTAAGTGATGTGGAAGCCACTAGAGTTGCGAAAGCTTGGATGTTGTACACCTTGGGCACTGTCGTGTTCCCTGATAGTACGAGTAAAAGGGTCAATGCATGCTACTTAAAATATGTTGATGACATTGATACGGTTGATGGTTATGCGTGGGGCACTGCCGTTATTGCCTTCTTGAACGCCTCACTTGCTAAAGCTTCCAGAGCTAAAACCACCAAAATCGAGGGTGATGTTCGTCTTCTACAGGTAAGACTATATTTTGTGTAATAAAACGTGCATTAGTTTTGCATATATGTCATTGAAATATGGGTATTTCGTTACTTTGCAGTCGTGGTTCTATGACCATTTCCCCTCTTTGGCACCCAAGGAGGATAGTGATTGGGATAACAAACCAGAAGGCACCCCTACGGGTAAGAGATTCCCTTTCAAAGAGTATGGTCTACATGACAAAGAAGCACTCATAGCTGTGAAGAGACAAGAGTTGGATGCATTTTCTCTCAAAGATGTGGTTTTTGACCCATATGTTCGCTTGAGACCTGATGAAGAGGGGGGTTTGGAGGATGTGCGTGAATTTTCACAAGAGAGTAGTTACACCGGACCTTTGTTTCATCCATCAAGGTTCCATATGTACAATCCTCAACGAGTGATGCACCAACTTTGTTATGAACAACCAATAGTTCGGGAAGAAAAGTTCGTGTTGCAGAAACGAGGCTCCAAACTTGATTCTTCCAAGTGCAAATTGGTTTACGATCCTGAGCCATCAGTTGACCATTGGGCTGCACGGGAAACTGACGACTACCAACTAGCTTTGAACATGGAGAACTTTACAGCCAATATAGTTGATGTCGAGGAAGGATACTTGGAGTGGTTTAACAAGTTTGGACATCCCATGCTGATCAATATTGATCCTAGAGCCTCAGAGGCGATTCAAAAGGAACATGAAAGACTCACTCGTAATACTGCAAGCACATCAAGTGAGGCTCCAATGATTGCTAGCTTGAAGAAAAAGCTTAAACAAGCCGTAAGTAAAATGTTTATAGATTTCTCATGATTTAAATTTTCTCGTCTTGATTGTTGTCTAACATTGTGTGTCAATTTGTTTATATTGTGTAGAAGGAAAATGTTTTATTGGTAGCTTCTAGACTTACCCCATGTATCAATAGTGGTAAGAAGCTAAGTGTTGAAGAACAACGCGTGATACAGAACCAGTTACATGTTGCATTTGATCCCAAACATCAAGGGGTTTTTGTCGAGTTGAGGAACACGAGAAACAAGAGGGGGGATCCAGTAAGACAAGCTTCACCATCTTCAACGGAAGAAGATGAGGGTTTTGATGAAGCTCAAGGCCGAGGTCGAGGTCGAGGTCGTGGTGGTGCTAAAAGTCGTGGTGCATCATCATCTTCATCGAACAAAAGAGGCAAACGAGGAAAATGAACAAAGCGTTAACTCTCAATCAATAGTGAACTCATCTTTTCTGTGTTTGTTTTGTGGTTTGAACAATGGATAATGGTTGTTTGTTTAAGCAATGAATTTGTGTTTGTTTTGTATGTACTATCTTGTTTTGTGCATTTCTTACAGGCTTTTACGCCTTGGTTTGTATCCAAAAACACAGGCGTTAACGTTATTTACGCTCCAAAATCCAAACCGTAAAACAATTTACGCCTCAGAAACCAAGGTGTAAAAACCGAAAAAAATCTCATGTAACTCTGAATTTTCAGACTCAAGATTTACGCCTCAGAAACCAAGGCGTAAAAACTGAAAAAATCTGGAAAAATCTAAGTTATTCTTCTTGTTTGCCTCCTTTAGGTACCTTAGGATTTCCAAAAGCTTCAATCCTTGTCTCCACAAACGTGCGACTATCTCCGATTCCTCCGGTTTTAACTTTGAGGCTCGAGCATGGCTAAGCAAAGTCTCCGGCGGTTGGTGGTTGTGCCTACCGCACATGACACTCTTCAAGAAAAACCTCTTCTCGTGATCTTGCCAAAATTGAAGCTTGAAGGGAAAATCGGTCTTTATGGTGCGGCTTATTGGCGTAGGCCTCTTGGGATGCTCTCTTGTAAGAGGTACCCTTCTTCCAATGATTTCTGTACTTTCCACTACACTCGCAAACCATTTGGAAACAATAAGGTCTAACTTGTCCGTTTTGAACAACACTACACAAGATCTTTTCCCCATGTTCTTGCGCCCATTCCTTTGCGGCATCTTTCACTAGTGGAGAATGGCTTGGTAAAGTCTGACTAGGGCTTATAGGAAAGTCTGCCAAAAAAAGATTTTGTGTATAAAGGTGCCGTAGTCAGATGTATTTTGAGGAAAAAAAATTAAATTGCCCAAGCCAGTTGTTTCTCAAGGGTTAAATTAGTAAACTCCCATGCCTAAATTTTGGGGTTTGTCTAAGTTTGCCAAGGGAAGCTTTTATGCTTCCACCCAATTTCTATAGCAGTCGACCCTTCAATCTTATCCTTTCTTCCCTTCTTTTTTTTTTCTTTCTCCTGCTCTCTCTCTCTCTCTCTCTCTCGTTCCTGAACTCACAGCAACAAAATATCTTATTTTCTCTTCAGATCTAAAAAC
>JAJJMA010063125.1:0-15636 GCA_023529015.1 Papaver nudicaule
AATCGCCGCCAATGTGGGAGGGAGGTGGTGCTGATTAAAAGTGTCACCTGTGTGGTTCACATGTTTGATGTCATCCACAGATATGTTGAACTTGAGTGGAGGATACATTGGATATGGGATAAACCACTCTTCAATAAGCGGTAGCCAAGTTCTGTGTAACCATGTAGATGTTGAATCACGAGGCAGATTTTAGGCCACACTGATGTGCATTTTTGGTGATAATTTTTTGCAAGTCACAAATTATATGTCTATGTAAAATGGAACGATTTTGTAATCAGGCTTCATCCTCGACTCTTCAGGAAGGGGGGCATTTTAAGTGAATGATTCAGTTTTGCATCTTGTTGAAAACATTGAGTCAGAAAACAAAGAGGATGTGGAGGAGTGGAGGATAAAATGGATATGGGATAATCACACTTTGATAAATGGTAACCCCAAAAATATTTTTGCCTTGTGGTGTCAATTTTTACGAGGCAGATTTTAATCCCCACTGGTGTGCATTTTGAGTGAAGGAGTAAATTTGTGGGTTGCAATGAAAGATTTGAGGTCTTGTCATCTAATTTTATCGAGCTTTTATCTTCATACTCAGATTATGGGCTACTTTAATATATTTTGAGTGACGGTGCAAAATTTGCAGCATGTAAACATTGGGTCACAACTTTTTTTATATGGAGTAGTTTTATCATCACAAGGAAGTTGAATCAACGGATTATCAGCACTCTTGTAAGAACTGAAAACTAAATTGCATACATTCTGACAAAAGGGGTTCCAAGTTGACCATTCAACTCTTTCCTCAACAAGCTAGAGATACGAGATATCTACGCACTTGCTCAATGAGGGAGTGTTAGAAATGTGTTTCATGGTTGGATTGTACTACACAATTAGTGTTAGCGTTAACAATAGTATCTAGACATTTTATCTAACCTTAAAGTGGGTTTTTGGGTTTTTCTTTTTATTCACATAAAAAGAAAAACACTCTTTAACTGTTGAGATCTTGTCATGTGGTGAGTGATTCTCTCTTGAATGTGCATGTTGATAATTCAGGAATATCTTGTTTTAATTTAGTTGCTGGTACCTGGTCAACTCCGGGTATGGATGAAATATTAGTATGTGGTTATGGAGCCCTGAAAGGAAACACATGAATATTAGGGGTTGATAATGTAACAATAGATGCAGACTGTGTTAAGAATAGATTTGAAGAATTATATCTCTTATTTAAGAGTTCGTTTGTTTAGAGTCAGTCATGAAGTTGCTCTTATCCATTTTTAAAATTTTTATATAAAAGCACTTATCCAAGTGTATTGCTTATTTATAGGTCTGTTTATCCGATCAGGTATATCATAAAGTTTTTCTTTGTTCTTATCTGTTCTTCATGTTTTACTCTCATCTTTATACCATCCAACGGTGGTATCAGAGCTAGGGTAGAGAGTGATTAGATAATAATGATATGTTATTTTTCTCTACTGGAGTATGGTGTCAAGAAATCTGCGATGATTCTGTTATGATGATGTAAAGTTGAACGTTGTTGATACGAAGAAACAAGACCTATGCATTCACGAAGAACGTAAACAAAACATCTTTTTATCAATCAAAAAAAGAGAAAGGAGAATAAAGAAGAGAACCTAGAAGTTTGGTGGGCTAGCATGAAGTACACTAGATCCCAAAACTTTGTACTGGCAAAAATGCTCCAAAATTTGAAATTCTTCATAAAGAGATAGAGCAAAGAAATATACAGTATGAATGTTGTGATCAAAGCTGAATTAAGTGATAAGGTTGATAAAGAAAATAAACTAGAAGAAGAAAGAGCTCTTACTTCAGATGAATACATTGAAAGAGTACAATGAAGGCTACAACTGAAACAAATTAGAACGTATATGGACAGTAAATGGTTATCCAGGGCAAAAGTTAAATATTTCAAAGAAGGGGAAAGCAATACAAGATATCAACATCACTCGGCAAATAAAAGAAGGAGAAAAAACACCATCCAAAAACTAGTTATAGATGGTGTTGATAATTTCAACCATTGTGGTAGGAAGACCCAAAAAAATTTAAATTCAAAACAATCTTTACTAGTAAATTGTAAATGACCAAAATTGAACCAATTTGATAAAAACTCAAAATTTTATATCAAGCTCTATTGAATACCAAATTTAAAATCAATAGATTTCATACATAGTTGCAGTAACCATTTCTCAATGAAAACAAAAACGGAAACTAAGAAACTGTATAAACCCACAAAGAAACCCAAATAGAACTAGAATTATCAATTATTCTACTTTTCTTAATGCATTCCAAGGGAGACTATCTTTTTGATGCATGGCCTAATTTTAATTGGGCAACACCAAATCTTTTTTCTTCGAATATTCTGATTCTTCCTTGCCGTAATAGTCCTGTTAATCTTCCTCATTTGATGATGTATAATTCCCATAGGTCCTTCTTCAATCCTTTCAAGAATAATTGGTTTATAGCTGCACCCATAACATGATTAATCCTAGAATCATATTGCTCTGAATGTATACCACTTCTTCTAAGAATTCCCACGGAATAAACCCCATCAATATCTGGATCAGTAATAATAGCAGATCTCAATGCTACTAATGATCTTAAACAATGACTTCTCCATGCTAACCCCTCCATGACAAGAAACTGCTGACACCTCCCTAATTTATCCAACACAAAATTACCACCACTTCCAATAACGCCATCAATACCATCCCTGTCTTCATCATCATTAAAAATCATATTGGCAGAAAAAATCTCAAAATGTTGATCATGGTCAGCATAAAATAAAGAAGGAGAAGATGTGGTGCGTTCTGCTTTAGTACGTGTCAAGTCACAAGAGGCATCAATAAAACCTCCAAACATAATCTCATCATATTCCTCTTGTAAATTTATTGTAGGTGGTAAATTTGGATCGTTGGTTTCTAATTGCATTTGATCGTGAGCAAAATTAGAACAGAATTGTGGGGTTATCTCGGCTGTCTCTATCATCACAGTCCGTTGCTGAATAATCCTTCGGTATCATTATGTGCTCCCAGCACAAGCATCAACAATTTTTTTAAAAAGTCTTAATTTCAGGGGAAAATTGGATCAGAGTTCTTGAAATTCTTGAACTTCATAGAAGAACTGGATACACTCTATTAAATTTTACAATCACCCCAACATTTAATATCAATGTATACAATTAACCTCCCTATTGTAAGATATTAACATATATTAAACAAATCATAAAATAGATTAAAAGTTTTTCAAGACATATGTGGGGTGTACATAAAACGTGATGGTTAAAAATTTATCCAACTTTCCCTCCAATTTAATATTGAGTCAGATATATTACATTGTTTAAGCTTCTTTATTTAGGCTATAAGGTAAACTCTGGTTACATCTATATGGGTTTCACACATATAAATCAATGGTCTTGCAACAACACTTAAGTTTTTGTTGTTATAAATTCATTTTCAATAAAACCAATTTAAAAATCATAAAGAGTATCGGCATAAATAGGAAACAAATAAGCTTTATATATTTCTTCTTTGTTTTCATTCCTTTTAAACTTTCTTATAACAAAGACTTTCATTTTAATGTTTGTAATAACAATTTGATAAGGGTAGTTTTGAAATCTACTGGTTCACATAAATTCTTAACTTTTTTCGCATAGACGGATACAATAGGCAAGAGGGAGTAACAACTAAAGTAAATAATAAAAAAACAGTGACCTTTTATTAATTTGATGATATATCTACTGATGATAAAGATCAAGTGCTTTTAACAATTTAACTTTGAATCTAGCAATATCAAGCTTCACATTTGGTTAGTCTAAATATAAAGACGTAACCTTGTTTAGAAAACGAATGAACATTCTTGAAAACATCATGATCAAATGGTTATTGTCTATTAAAATTCTCTACTCTACTTTTATCTTGTACTCAAAGGATCTCAAGTTCATTGCTCGAGCTGAATCCTCATAAATACGTTTACCGAGCTTTTTCAAAGGACCCAACAAAAAGATTTGAATCAATATTTGCATTAGAAGGAATAAATTTAAATTAGTACAACCAGCTCCATGAACAACGACCATTTCATCGCATGAATTCATAATGTGTTTGAAATCCGATGGAGTTGTTGTCACCTCGGGTTCCACTACAATTACTTCATATCCTAAATCTTAGCTATAGTAACAATTTTTTTCTTCTCATTTGAAAATCTCCTTGTCTTTTTACGTGAAAGAATCAACAACCTTGGTTTCATAATACCAATTTTCCCATCCATATTTTTGGCGGAAAATTGTTTGAACGAGTACGACATCCTTAAGAATTCTGCGTAATCTATGATCATAAAATAGCCTTGAGAAATTTTTGTAGGATCAATACCCAAATCTTTATGATAATTGAGACCCACAATTACTTTTTGGTAGCAGTGTGCAATGACGCCTTTTCTGTCGATATGATGATTGGGTACCTCTTGGTTCATATTTCTTAAGCCAGTAAGGCTTCGAATTAGTCATAAGAAACTGAGGTGAAGTGAGAAAAAGTGGAAGCAATTTTTCAGTGAAGTCGGGGATACTGATTGTTGGTGAAATGAAGAAAAGTGAGAAAAGGTAATAAAAACTGAACTTCTGGTTGTTTGTTATTCTCCAGAAACCATTTTATTGATAATTCTGTAACATGAATTTGAGCCATTGTCTCCTTTTCGAGCGTACGATTTCATTATCCACGATTCATTTCTCGATGAAGTAAAATATATGGAAAATGATTTTCCCTCGAGCCTAATATCCCCTTCAATTTCACAAAACTCATACCTCGATATCAAATACACTGTACACTTGCAACATTCAATTTCCACCCATTAGATTTCTCAATCCAGCCTTGGTTGCCAACTACAAATTCATTGCAGGCGAAATACAAACGTTAACCATTGACGAACATACATATTTGGTAAAAATTGGTATGCCAATTTATAAGGGATGGATTAGAGCTAGCGTACACTTAGTTATCATGTGGTCGTATTGTTAAAAGTCCATATCAGCAAAGACGATCATGCGTCTGGAAGGGCCTTGTGCAAACTTAATCGCATGGCCTTTTATAAGGTTGATTTTTTTCTCTCCGATAATTTATCAGCAACAAAAAAACCTACTCCCTCTGCTTTTTTTTACTTTCGTTTATTCCATTTTGTCAGTTTCAAAAAGTGACCAACTTCTGTTTACAATGAATATATCCTTCAATTTTCCGTAGTTATTATTTTCCCTATGACCCAATTTAAATCTTGAAGTCTATCTCATAAATATGAAACATTTTTTTAAAATATATTTCTTGTATAAAATCTTAAAGAGTATCTCATAAATAGGAAGCAAATGTGTTTATTATCTTTCTTGTTTATCTTCATTCCATTTCTTGTTTAAAATCTTAATAAGTATCTCAATAAATAAGTGTTAGAGCATTGCTCGGTGAAACCTACTAACATTGGAATGTCAAGTTAGTTATCAAGTTTAGATGCCAAAACACAATTCTTGATTTGGTATGCTAAAGTCAGATTTCAGATACGGGAATTAGATTAAGTAGAGACCTTGAACATGGAGACTGAAGCTTAATCACGAGAACATCTTTACATCTTCATCAACAAAAGATTAATAGGACTTGTGACTTATGGACTCTTCGATTATACTTATTCTATCATTCTAAATATGTTCGATGACTTTAGTATTGATTATAGCTTATTAAAAAGGATTCCTATATACAGGACATTCAAGTTGTGTTATTATACTTTTCAAGTGTACTACGATTATATGATTCTTGTAAGAAATATTCGATACACCGTTAGTAAGAGAACCCACTACTTAACTTGCACACGAAGTATCACAGTTTAATCACACATGGAAACCATTTAGATTTTATCACCAAGTAGTCTGGTAGAGGAAAACTACTTCAAAGATATGGTCTCAACACAAGAGTGAACAACTGAATACCTTATTGAACTATTGAGATTCGAATATTAAACCGCGTAAAATATTCTTTTGAAGATCTAGTTCATCTATTTATGAGATCTAGGAGTCTCGAGTTAAACCGCGTAAAAAGATACGCTAATAGTTCGTGAACCGTCTTCACTTTGAACTTCAGGCTAAATCCCAGAACTCTGGTTCGTGATCTAGTTCACGCACCAAATGCACTTTTAGTCTTCATGAATAAATCCTAGAAGCTTCACGAACCAGTTCGCGAACCGCCAGTGTATAAGTGTGGTTTAACCAGATCCTCTCTATAGTACGTGGGCTAGACCAGTATTTGTACTTAGACGTTATTTCTCTTTGAGCCATAATATGTTATATTCTCTATAGAGTATTACTCCAAGATTCACCATTCTCCTACATGGATTTGCAAGAAAACTATTGTGATGGAAAGTGTATTGAGTCTTTCTCATAAGTATCCTATAACCGTAGTACACTTGTAAAGCATACTAACAGAACCTTATGTCGAGTAGATAGGAATATATCTTTATAAGCTATCAACACTAAAGTCGCCGACTATATTTCGAATGACAGCATAAGTAGAATCGAAGATTCCATAAGCCACAACTCCTAGTAAACTTTTGTCGATGAAGATGTAATGATGTCCGTGTGATTAAGCTCCAGTCTTCGTTTTCAAGGTTTCACCAACTTAGTCTAATTCCGGTATCCGAAATCTAACTTTAGTAGACTAAAACAAGAATTGTGTTTTGACATCTAAACTTGACAACTAGCTTGACATACCAATGCTGATAGGTTTGAACGAGCAATGCTCTAACAATTTTCATAATCGGTGGATACAAAAGTCATATTATATGTCGATTCTGGGTCAAATAAAGTCAGAGATTCTTGTAAAAGATCAAATTTCACATGTTTTGACGATTGTTGATACCTAAAGTTGAATAGGCCCATATGCGAAGCCTTAGGCCCAGAAACAATGACAAAGGGAAGCCCGGAAGGTTAGGCTAAGGACTAAGCTGCAATTTCGGGCGAAATGGAGGAGGATTTTGTGTTTACCAGGGACTAGAGAGCTATTTTAAAGGATGAAAGGGCGAAACTGTAAATAAGAGGGGATGAAAGGACACTTGTCAGGATTTTGGAAGGAGGATACCACTATATATAGGAAGGAAAGTAGTACTTGGAAGGGGATCTTATTCCTAGTCTTCACCATTTGAGGAAACCTTACATGGCTTTTGGGCCATGATCCCGAGTTTGTGGTCAGGATTGGATCTCCTTAATCTTACCCTATCAACATTTGGCGATTTCACTGGGGATTCAGTTTCTTTCCTAGACAGTATTAGCCTAAACCATGCAAGCGCCACCACCAGCGAGCCACGGGTCCAGCGCGAAGAACAAGTCGTTGTCGAGGATATTACAAACGATGATAGCGATGAAGACATGATGCAGTCGACACAGACGGTCGTACGTGGAAAGCAAATCGCAATGATAGTTGAACCCGCCGCATCAAACAAAAGGAAGGATGTCGCCATTGCATGCACTAATCCAACGGGACAGGATTTGGACACGATGCAGCGAGAGTGTGAAAAGCACGCCCAACAATAACAACAACTAAAGGAATTAATGAGGCCAGCGCGGAACGCTGTACCCATCGCACCCCAGACACCAACCAGTAAAGTCAGCGACCAACTCACACAAAAAAACACGATGGAGTAGACGTGGGCATAAAGGAAGATACCGTTAAGTTCATAGAGGCACACTATCGAGTTACCAAGCAAAGCGACTTTGAGTCGATGGAGCCGCCCTATTCGGCCGAAGTTGCACGATACAATTTTCCGAAGGATTATACTTCACCAAAGTTCAAAACTTACAACGGACAGGGGAATGCGCGTGAACACCTCAGCCAATTATTTTCTTCGATGAATGCCTACTCGACCAATGAAAGTTTATTTTTGAGTGAGTTCCCTAAGTCGCTAACTGAGACTGCCTTCACCAGGTACGACAACCTGAAACCAGGAAGTATTACATCCTGGTCTGACATGATGACCCTATTTCTAAAGAAGTTCTTTTATACGAAGCGACGTATCACCATCATCGACCTAGGAAGGTGCTCACAGCGGATATATGAGGATATAATAAAGTATATCACCCGCTTCAGGAACTTATCCCTCGAGTGTCACGAAAACATGGAAGAATCGCGACTGGTAGAAATTTGTGTAAGAGGGATGAACGTGGCCTATCGCGTCAATCTAACTAACTTCCAGTTCCCGACCTTCGTGAGCTTAGAGGAAGCAACTTTGCGAGTTTCTGACTGCGTGGGATTTATTAGTGTCAGAGGTGCCGACTATGAATGGAGAAATACAGTCAGTACAACGAGCCATCCATCTCAGAGAAACTCAGACATGGGAGCGACAGGAAGAAGGCTCCTATACCATCCTTACCAAGCAGGACCAGGGGGAACACGGGTAGAGCCTAAGCAATGACGAATAGAATCACGCTTCCATGCACAAATGAGCAAATAATGGGACTTATTTACCAGTGGGTGCGAAACCAGGAAGTAACATTGCCCCCGACTACGGAAGACCCATAGAAACTCGACAAGAATCACCCAAAGTACTGCCACTTTCACAGACGGATAGGGCACCCGACGCTAGAGTGTTACAGAATCAAGACAGTCTTTTGGAGGAAGAAGGACGCTGGAGAGATTGATGTACGCACAAACGTGCACAACAACCCGCTACCCTAGCACGAAGGCCTCATGATATTGCTTGACCCTCGCGTGGACGATTGGGAGTCGTGGGGAAGCGTTGTGGAGGTTGCATACGAAGCACCAGCCGAGAAGGAATTCGGTAACACCGATGGGGTAGCCTACCAATTCCTACACACGGTTCTTGGCCAACAGTTTTTTGACTCCATGGGTTTTAGCGAGGAGCAAGTGAATAAGGCATTCATGCGTTGGCAACAATCGGAGCAGGACAATCAGTTCTAGTAAAACACGTCATCTCCGCATCTAACGGCGACAACGAAGAAACGATCCTCGAACGCCTGAGAGCGGCAACTTAAGCTACCAAAGATATGGCAAATTACAAAAGGAGATATCATAGCAAAACAAGCAAGCACACCTATAATAGAGATCATAAGGGGTACAAAAGACAAAGCACACATATAACCCCAAAACCCATACGGCATCTACATTTTCTGAGAAGAAAAAAACGAAAATCAAGGAAATCACACTAAGGGCATGACCACCTCAAGAGCAAAAGCGCGCTGACACCTTGCAATCTCATTATCAATATCGTTGACCATGCGCTCTGCCTCGAGGAGGCTGCTAAGCGCCGCAGTGCTTTGTTCATACGCTTCAGTCATCAACTCCTTCAACTCATTAACATAAAATGCCCCCCATTGAGCACCTAGGGCCGCCTGCTTACGACATGCCTCCTCCTACGACGCATAATGTTCGTTCAAATGTTGTTGAAGAGCCTGACGACGGTCGCGCCTGTGACCAACAATCAACATCGCCTACCCTAAGAGACTAGAGGCGCTCTATCTCCCGCTCTAAGTTGTTAGGAGTAGATAAACTTGGAGTATCACTTAAAGCGATAAAGTAACCACGAAAGAGGAATGCCATTAGAGGGACATAGCAAAAATAAAAAAATAAAATAAACAAGATAAGGTGCATATCAATGAAGGGAAAGTGTGAACATATATATATATATATATAGAAAACAGAAAGAGAAAGCCACAAAACGCAATAAAGTCTAGAAAGAGAACCACATAACCGTTTTGCAAGCAATAAGAAAAAGAAAGAGAGAAAGAGGGAGGAAAAGAAAAACTTCTAATCTTAGGCCGCCTCCAAGCTAGCCAACTCATATTTACGCTCTTTGAGACGGGAAGAAATTGTGTCAACTATCTCAGGAGCGCAATCCAAATGCTCATGCGCCAGGGTCCACACATCGAGCGCTTCAGTATAACGAAGCTCGATTTTCTCCAACAACGCCTGGCCAGCATCACTACGGCGAGCCATATCCAAAGTTTCTCGCTGCTCTTCAAAAGCTATACGAGTTACCTCGTACTTCTCTTTCTGTTCAGCAACAACGGCTTTCGCCTCCAACTTCGAATCCTGCAAACGTTTGATTTCCTTCAACAATTTACTCTGCTCCAAAGCACCTGGAACGGCAGGGAGCGCAAGAGCCCAGCATTCAAAGTAATGACCATTCGAGATCAGTGGGAAAAACTAAGAGATAAACGGATTATAGTGTAAGACATTATATGCCACCCATCGAATACATAGATAATTAAAAAAACAACAAAATAAGACACGCAAGCGACATTTAACTCAAGACCTAGAGGGAGCTCTATAAGCAACCATGGCTCGACGAAGACCAACTTCCGCATAAAGCCACACACGATTCAACTCAAAGGTGTGCATCACGTAGCGGAAACGGCGCGACCACCATAAGCGACGCTCATACAACAAAGCGGTAGAGGGAGCACCGCATCTCTTGCTAATATTGTTGACCGATCAGCGTCGAGCTCAGCATAACGGGAGAAGGCCTCATTCGCCAAAATTTCTAGATGATCACGCGAGATCTGCAAGGAAAACGAACGCGTGCGAAGACAACAAACCTCACGTGCAAAAACGAGTCGATCCATAATATTAACTAGGAATCCCAAGCGACAGACAATATACGCGACGCACCATCCACAGTAAAAGAAAATGAAAATTACCAAAAGGTAAAACCTCAACAATGAAGAGGGTCACATTTATACAAGAAGAACATCAAAATAAAAGTAAAGTCTAAACTACCGCAATAAATGATTAAATTAAACCAACAAATCCGGTATTCCTACAACAAAAGCATCAACCAAAAGAAGGAAAAGTTCTCACAAAATCGAAAAAGAAGAAGAGAAGGGACGCTAAAACACAAGATCAAACAGGCTTCGCGACGACAACACCACGATCAACAAGATTTTTTTTCTCCTCGAGTTCCGCTCGTGCCAATCGAAGACTATTCTCCGCCTCATTATAGGTGAGCTTTGCTGCAGCCACTTGCGACTGAAGATTATGGTGCTCTTGAGACTTCGCTTTCACTTCATTCTCAAGGACAACTATGCGACTCTCCAAACTATTAGAAAAGCGAAAGGACTCCTAATATTTGGTATTCGTCGCGGAAAATTTGTCAACCAAGCACCCCACATTGAACTGCAACTGGGAAGCGGACGATAAACTATCCTCCCAACGGGCGAAACACTCAATGGAAGGAACCTCCTCTTCCATCTGGGATAAGCCGACAACAATCCATGCAAGATCCTCAGTAATAAAGATCAGAACATTACCGGCGAGACCACTGGCTAGCGGAAGCTAGGTAACCACAAGATGACCGTAATTTTCCACGATCTCCCTATAAACAACAACGAGATTAATGGGAACCCAAAAGTTGTAAACATCGACATACTTCTCAGAAGGCTGCACGAAACGCTTGGGAAACAACAAATGATTATCTACACGATCGGAAGAGTAGCCGCGAGCAGAATCGACTTCCCGAGTTACAGTAAATCATCGACCTTGCGGTGCTTAGCATTCTCGCCGTTACCCGAGAGAGGGGACTTCACAGAATTATTCTTACCCATGTCAGCGCCCTGCCCAGGAAAACAAACTTAGTCGACAAAAAAAAAGGGGGGGGGGGGGGGGCAGAAAAAAAAAAAAAAAGTAAAAGCGCCCCAGTAAACAAATATCCGACCCCATACCTTATCACCACTCTCTTCACCAGAAGAACCAGAATCACCTTCCTCACTACTTGCGCTCCCGGAAGAGGGAAAATAAAGTTTAGGATATAAAAAAAAAGGGAGATGAAAGGATAAGAGCAACTAACAAAAGGAAACGAAGAGAATGAACTATGAATAGACCAAAGGATGGCAAAACAGACAAACATGTCAGCAATAAATACACAACACATGTGCACTAAAAACAAAGTACATGAACTAGAAGAATCCGAACCTGAAGGGACCTCAGCCCGACCCCCAGAAACCGCATCCTTGGTACGAAAATAATTCTTGGAAGGAACGGAAGCGGTAGGACTAAGAGACTCCAAGACAGCAGAAGGAGTCGCTCCCTGGGAAACAGAGCAAGGTATCGCAACAACGAGAGGGTCATCACTAACGAGTGTCAGACTAGGAGAAATAACTCGAGGCAGAGAAACAGTAGGACCATACTCATTATGCAAGCGAGCCAAGAAACTCACCTTGGGAAGATCTGCTTGAACAGAAGAAGATCGATTAGAACATCTGAGGATACGAGGGATAGGGACTATACCCGCTTCTCGTTTAGCAACTTTAACTGGAGAACGAGCGGTCAGTCCTTTCTCTCCATCCTTAACCATTCCTCTGCAACAAAGGGAATCAAAACACGATTAGCGGAACCAGGCAACTGATGAGAAAACAAATACTCATTAATCGACCAGCCCAAAAGAAAAGTAAAATAAATAAAAGATGACCTACCACGCCAGAAGGGCTTGCCCCCGGAATCCGCAGAGGTGGAAGAGAAGGAGCACGCCTAGGTCGAGGATGAGGGGCGGGCGAGTCGGCAACGTCCGTTGCTTTCTCTCCCTCCACAGAAACCAGCTCCGCTGGATCCCAGACGGATTTCCTAGGAGGGCCTCGACCCTTGTTCGAAGAATCAACTTGTACGGACCAGGAATCCTAGGATCCACCTTGATACGCCCAAAATAGTGCATCTTTCTGAGCCAATAAATCCAACCACAAGCTGAAGGATGCGTGACGATGGTCACTAGAAGGTTTTGTCTATTCGCCTCGCTCGCACGCGGTTGTAGAAGAAATTGCTCTAGATTCCTTACCTCGACCGATCTTCGAGTCCGGTGTGGCAACGACCCCTCGGCCAGTCCTCGAATCTGATATGGACTTCTTGTCCCTGCCCGACTTAGAGAACAATGGACTATTGGTCGCCCCTGTTTACACGTGCTTGACGATTTCCGCCTGATCGACGGGCCTCGACATTGAATCTTTGCGCTTGTTCAGCAGTAATGTGTGAACAACTTCTTGTCGTCTTAGTTATCGGACATAGAAGAACTCGAGCAAGCCTCTTCGTAAGAATAAGAACCGGTAAGGGGTAGACCTGTAGGGGCTACGTCACCATGGTCGGTGAAGAAAGTATGGATAGCGATGCAAGGTTCTGTATCCGGAAGCCAGGAACGCCTCTTTGATGCCAAGAGTTTCTATGATCGTTAGGGACTCCAGGTTAGCCATAATGTGCGTCGTCCACGATGACCAGTGAGCATATGTCTTCGCGCGAGAATGCATAATGACCTTCGAATTTAATAGAGTATAATTACCTCGGTGGATAACCAGTCGAGGAGTGTCATGGAGTGGGCACACCTTGTCAGGGATTACTTCATTCTGGATGAACAAATCCGCGTCGGCGCCCACATAGTTATTAAACTCGCTCGTCAGATGGAACACCAAGACATCATCAGTAGGAAAGAGTATGTCGTTGTTCGAGTCGCGAGGAGCTTTTATCCGAGCCGACAGTCGCTCGTCGTGAAGGAACTGACCAATAGAAAACAGGTTGCCCGCCTCGGGGGGAGGCAAATCTAGCTCTGGGTCGGAGTCTGTTAGATCCATGAGGGAAAGCCAAAGGCGACCGCAGAGGAAAGAATCGAGTAGCGAGTGAGCTTCACAGAAGAAAAGGAGGTGGAAAGAAAAGGTGAAAACTAGATATTTATTGCAGTAAGACCCCAAGCGGTAAGAACTAGAAGATGAGAAGACCGCGCTGACGTGTAAAGCAGCTGCTCCGGAGCCCATGAGGTGGGATTGCGTAAAGAGGAAATAACCGACGTGTCATGTACCGACGATTACAAATCAGGGTATCAAAGTGACCATTTGACCACTAGCCTTTGACTCCCAGTCAAACGGTCAAGGGACTAATGTTGATACCCAAAGTTGAATAGGCCCATATGTGAAGCCTTAGGCCCAGGGAACAGTGACAAAAGGAAACCCAAAAGGTTAGGCTAAGGACTACGCTGCAATTTTAGGGGAAATTGAGGAGGATTCTGTGTTTACTAGGGACTGGAGAGATATTTTAGAGGATGAAAGGGCGAAACTGTAAATAAGAGCGGATGAAAGGACACTTGTCATGATTTTGGAGGGAGGAAAGTAGTACTTGGAAGGGGATCTCATTCCTAGTCTTCACCATTTGAGGAAAATTTACATGGCTTTTGGGCTCTGATCCCGAGTCTGTGGTCAGGATTGGATCTCCTTAATCTTACCTTTATCAACAACGAACATAAACTACAAATCCACGACTAATTTCCTCATTCTGAATATCAACTGATTCATATGTTATGACGAATTTCCAAAAATTTCCTGATCTTCTTCATGAAACCGATCACACAATCTGTGCACTAATTCTAATGTTCCAACTTTTGGGTTCAAAAACAATCCATCAATACAACATGTAGACGAGAACAAATTGTTCTTCATTTTTATGGTCGATTGTACAAATAATACAAATCGCTGAAAATCATATCAATAATCGGTATGTATACTTCATTGCATCAAAAGTCGATCAGATTCATAAACGGCTCATAAGAGCACCAACTGAACCCGATTATCGTAACTAAAAAAAAGTCAGCTTTTATTTTGAAAAATACCAAAAATCAACACTTATACCAATATATATGTCGTTTACTGATCGGTTTTTTCTTGTAAATGCAGAACCAAAATTGGCAAATACTATATCTACCAAATCTACTTCATATTCTTCCTGAATGAAGAGCATTATCGGTGGATACAAAAACACCGCATATGTCATTTTTGGGTGAAACGAAGACATTTTTTTGTGTGGAGAAGATTGAATTTACCATTTTAAAATGATCATAAGCTACAAATCTGCTACAAATTTCCCATTCTCACTCATATGCTATGACGAATTTTCAAAAAAAAAAATTAATCTTTTTCGTCAAACCAACCACACAATCTGTATACTGTACAAACTAAAATTTTCTAACATTGAACTATAATTTAATCTAGTACTCCAATTCTCAAACAACTAATTAATATTGTATTGATTAATTAGGGACAACATAGTAATAATGAAGAGCTTCGGGCTTTTTGGTCCTTCGCATCTTCAGTGAGACGATTGAATCCGGGATAAAGAGGAGTTTTCAAAATTTCTATTAGGGTGTTTGGGCTTGAGTTGTACGAAATTAACAAAAATATGCGCTGATTTTGGCGCTGCAAGAATTCCTTTGGCACTTCAAAGGGTGACAAAATAGGGTCATCAAAACCCAAAACCAAAAACCCCTTATAAAATAGACAATTTTACCCTTATAAACTAGGCTAACGAACAACCATGTTCTTCTCCTCCTTCACTACCAACGCCACCACCACCCCGCCACCACCCCTGATAATAGCTCCGCCAACACCAGTGACGATAAACCATAACTACTTCTGATCTCCCTCAAATTAGAATCTGTGTATGGAAAAGAAATAGATCCTGAACTTAATTTGTTGAGCAAAATGACCGACAAGATGGCATTCGAGCTAATGCTAATCGTAATAATCTTATATGGAGTTTCAATCATGTTTTCATTTTTTTTTAGGTTAGAATCATCGATTTGGGGCTGTTTTTTTTCGCACCAGTTGGTTTTACGGTTTGGATTTCATATGAA
>JAJJMA010063148.1:0-13629 GCA_023529015.1 Papaver nudicaule
TTCTTGTTTATGGATGGATGTTAATCGGAAGATCCTTGTTTTTTTTTCTTTTATAACATGTCAAGATTGGTATCATAAATTCACCTTTGATAGAGTCTCTGTTGGTTGTGGGTTCCCTGTAACTCGCAGGAAACTTCGACTGACCCTTTATGTGGATAATTTAGTGCTTCAAATTAGTTGTGTTGCTGGAATTTCTATGATTAATTTTTGCATGTATAACAAAATCATGAACCAATAGTTCCGTTCCGTGTGTGAACTTTATGTGTGAACTTCACATATCAGGCGATGTGGGACTATTCTCAACACTCCTCCTCACACGGAGTGTGGGACAAACAAGACCCTTCTTGGGCCAAATTCAAATAAACGGTACCCTTACTGGGTCCAACAATACCCTAATCAGGTCAACAAATCCCAAACAATATCCACACACCACCCAAGCACCCGCTCTGATACCATATAGAAATCCATGGGCCTAACTAACCTTGAAAACCGGATTGTAAGGTTAGGGTTGCCCAAGACTTATATACTTCACATATCCAGGATATCAGGCGATGTGGGATTATTCTCAACATTCTCCGTCGATGGTATAAGCAGACAGATGAGTTCCATTTGGGGGCTTGAACATCTTAAAACCTGCTATGTACGTGGTTAACATAAAAATTGCCAAGTGATTCAAAAGTGTGTGGAAGTATCAATCGCTTGCGAAAGACAGCATGTGGAAGTCCGTATTGCGAAATTGGACAATTTCTAGAATCTGAGTGAACAAGCTGCATCTGCTCTAGCCTCTGCAAATAAGCAAAGTCTTGGCTGGTTTGATCCAGCATAAAAAGAAATAAATTGTAGCATTGAATTGATCAAATTTGCGACAGATACAAAAAATCCCGATGGACAAATGCAACAAATGAAAAAGGTGCAGATTAAGTTCCTCAACATGTGTCATGAGCCATATGTTCGTTTTCCAATACCTCACCAGCTGCAGACTCAATTACGTATGTGTGCTCCGCGTAGGAAATTTATTATGCGTCCATAATAATGATCACTTAAAATACTTAGAGCCAATGGATTTCCGGCGACAGTATAATACAGATTTCATTATCAAAGCTGAGACTGGATGATAGAGAAAGGGCACAAAATATCTAGAGAGTTATGATTTTCACTACAAGTGCAAGCATTGTAGAAATTTGGCACACTCTTGATCAAGGCAACCCATAACTGACACACGGTCGGTGGACTTGGTACAAGCCTATTTCTCTTGGTACACACAAGATGGTCTGAAAATTGTTGCTCCCTAATTCTGCGTTCATTTCCAATTTGAAGACACTGCATAGCGTCTCCGCGATGGCTAATTTTTGCTGGGCTCCAGATCTTTACTCTGTACTCTCTGATTTAACCTCTATTATTGCTGTAGGAAAAGAGGTCTGGATGATGACAGTCAATCTCCTTGATGGCCTTTCTGTTGAAATATCAATGCCCAACCGCGTCCATCTTTAGAAAAAAAAAAAAAAAACACTTGAAAATACCAGGACCGTAGATTTAGTATCTACTTCACGTGTACGTAGCTGATGGATTCCCATCACTATATAAAAAAAGAAAAGATGACCTAACTCAACAAATCTCATTTTCGACCTTTATTCACCAAGAGAGGCGGCGAGAGAAAGAGAGATCAGAGGAATTAGGGTTTTCTGCTTCTGATTTTCAGCAATCAGAAATGGAGTATTGTTGTAAAATTGGTGGTGGTTTCGTATGGAATTGTGGTGGTGGGAATAGAAAAGAACAACCCTTTAGAAATTAAACGCATCATGATTTCTTCTCTCAAATCAATAGTATATTGGGTTCAGATCTTTATTGTTTTTTCAGTTGCTTTGGTATTTTTCTGGACGAACCTTGTTTTGCTGGATGAAACTTGTTTTCGAGCCATCAAGGTAGCTCAAAGGAAATGTTAAAGGGGAATAGTCTGGAATATATTCTTCACAAAGCTCAAGATCTTTTCAACTACTTTCAATCCCCCTAACTCAGAAATTTAATGAAATGTTCTGCAATGCCTTTTATTGATGTAATGAACCGTCTGTACCAATTTTGAATGAATGAATTATGAATCCTTGCTTTATGCCGATTGTAAAACAAACTTAATAGTCACTCAGTCTTTAGCTATGTAATTCCATAGCTATTTATGTATCCATAACTCTGACTATGCCTGGATGATCATATGCTAGTTTTAGCCATTAAACAAGTTGTTTACTCATAAATTAGGGTCTATTTTATCCATAAGATTCTCATTCTCTCTTACTCTGGTCTATTTTATCCATTTGTCTTTTGATTTGTTAATCTTCACAAATCAAATTGTGAACAAGCTATTCCAAATTACTCCCAAGTATAAGTCTCCATATTCATGGCTACTAAAACTCTTTCTCTTGTAGGTTTCTTTTTCCATGTAAGCATAATGGTCCATACATTTTTCTTTCGGAAAAAACTGGTCATGTTCTTTCCAATTTCTTTGATTAATTAAGCCGTGTGAAATATTAAATATGCAGGAATGTGACTGTGAAGGAGCACTGTTGCAGAAGAGGTATATGATATCAATGTTGGGATAATGTGGGACGCTAACACCACATCTGTTGGGGAGTGAGGCAGCAATACACCATAGTTAATCCCAGAGTTACCACGGGAAGGGCTCCTCGAGTAATTTGCAAGATGCTTGACGTTCAGGAGTGGATCTATTTTAACAAATTATAGATAGGAAATGATCTTCGAGACTAGTTTGTTTGATCTAGCAATCTTCCTCCCCCTTCTTACAATTTCTTGGAACGTAGGAGGGACCGTTGATAGTTTCCTTGAGATCTAACACATAGCTGGTTATCTATCCATAAGTAGTATATAAACGAAAGAGAGGGATCGAAAAAACTAACCTTAGTTTCAGTTCTTCTCTCCCAAAATCACAGAAACAACAAATCGAACCACATTTTTGGCAGTCTTTTGATGTTCAGATTCAGTTGAATAGTTAATTGATCTGGATACTGATTGATGCTTATATCAATCTGACGGTCCATCTCTCAATAAGAATCTGTCCGGTCAACAAGTAATGAGGGCAGGAAACAAGTTTTATACTGATGATTGAACAACAACAACATAACTAGCGTTATGATTTTCCTCTCAAGCATCTCAAATTTGGTTGCTTTTTGAAAGTTTTTAATATATTCATTACGGTTATCGGTAGTTTCCTCTTCTTTTCTTTCCGACAGCATCTACGCATCAGATAGTTGTTGTCATCTATTTATCCATCTCATTCACAATAGAAAAAAAAAAACATTAAAAATAGAGAGAGATCATTCATTTTGTGAAGAATGTTCAACTGTGGCAGGAAATGAAGGCCAGACATTGTTGAAAAATTGTAATGTTTAATGATTACATGTTTAATCTAATAAAATTAGTTTCAATGTTTATATTTGCCTTCAATTTGCTTTCCAAGGTTCCCCTTTGATTAGATTCTCCGAGACATTTTTTGTTGTTAATTGAGTGCTTCAAACTAGTTATTGTGAAGCCTCAAACTTTAGGGGTTTATCTTGGTAATGTTGTTGATTCTACTTATACTAGTAAGGCAGCATTACACCATAGTTATTCTCAGAGGTACCACGGGAAGCGCTCCTCAAGCAAAATTGCAAGATGCTTGACGTTCAGGAGTGGATCTATTTTAACAAATTATAGATAAGAAACGATCTTCCGGACTAGTTTGTTTGATCTAGCCATCTTCCTCCCCTTTCTTACGATATCTTGGAACCTAGGAGGCTAAAAACAAATCTGTGATTTTTCTTGAATTAACACGTGGTATAGGCGGACCGTTGATAGTTTCTTCGAGATCTAACTCACAGCTGGTTATCTATCTACAAGTAGTATATAAACGAAAGAGAGGGATCGAAAAACTAACCCTAGTTGCAGTTCTTCTCCGCCTCCATCTCTCTTGCCTCCTCCTCTTCTCTCCCGAAATCACATAAACAACAGATCCAACCACATATTTGGTAGTCTTTTGATGTTCAGATTTTGTTGAATAGTTAATAGATCTGGATACTGATTGATGCTCATATCAATCTGACGGTCCATCTCTGATTAAGAATCTGTCTGCTCAACAAATAATGAGGGCAGGAAACAAGTTTTATACTGATGATCGAACAAAGTTTAAACAACAACAACATAACTAGCGTTATGATTTTTCCTCTCAATCATATTAAATGAAGTTGCTTTTGGACAGTTCTCAATATATGCATTACGGTTATTAGTGCTTTCCTCTTCTTTTCTTTCCGACAGCATCTACGTACGCATCAGATAGTTGTTGACATCTATTTCTCCTTCTCAGTTAAATCCTCTCATGGGAATATCACTACTAATTATTTGAGGACTTCAGTTTTAGTAACATAATTACATCGTGTGGAAGTTCACAAATAGTTACTACCTCCGTCCCATATAAATTGAGCTAGTTGGTTTTTCATTTTAGCCTATTTAGGCTAAAATGAAAAACCAACTAGCTTAATTTATATGGGACGGAGGGATTATTAATCTTCACAAATCAATTTCCTAATTGACTATTCAAAAAATATTCCCGGTATAAGTCTAAATCTTCATGGCTACATAAACTACCAACATGTTTCTCTTGCAGATTTCTTTTTCCGTGGAACGTATGAGGCTAAAACAAAAAATTTATTTACAAAACCAAGGAAAAACATCAGATTTTTCCTGAATTGACACATGGTAATAAGCGAACCGTTGATAGTTTCCTCGAGATCTAACTCACAGCCTGTTATCTATCTACTAGTATATAAATGGAGATAGGGATAGAATACCCTAACTCTAGATTCAGTTCTCCTCCCCCTCCATCTTTCTTGCCTTCTCCTCCTCTTCCTCTCTTTCTTCCTCACTCAAAATTATAGAAGCAATAGAGGAAATCTCGATCCCATTAGATTTGAATAGTTACTGGATCTAATTTACCAGAAATGCACTGCTGTTGTAAGAGTGGTTGTGGTTTTGTATGGGAATGCGGTGGTCAAATAACTCTTCAGAAACTATATGCAACATGATTTCTTCTCTCACAACAATGGTATCTGAAGGCTTGATATTCTGCTTTTTTTATGAGGCATTGTTTTCCAGAATATGTAAAATGAGATCACAAATAATCACTGAGAATGCAACAAATTCTTCTCAAACTTCAAGAACAACGATGTAGATGCTCAAAACAAGTGATCAATTACTTTCAAATCCCATCAGTATTCTAGCAGTTTCCAGCAAGAATTAGCCCTTTTGAGTAAATATTAGTCATTTGATATATTTTGGGTTGTAAGAATTTTATCTATAAATCTAGTGCACTCAATTCTGTAATTTAATTATTTTTTATAAACCAGGAATTTAATAAATGTGTTGAAATATATCTGCGAATTTAGAATTATGAGAAGCTTAGTTTCCAGTACTAGCTATTTAGGTTCCATTGTCACCTCCATTATGTCATGCTCATTGACGTCTGTTCAAAGTTCTTCGCATTTTTGCAGCAAATTCTTCTCAACAGAAAGCTTTGAGCATACACTTTTAATAATATGTAATCAGTAAAAGGAAAACGAGTCAAGATCTGGGTATTTGAGTAAGGATTATCCATGATATCTTTTGTGCAGGTAATTCTAAACTGGTAGAATTATAAAGTTGTAAGTCTTTTGTCTTCATGAATTTTATACTCCAAAGCGACAATTTAATCTATCTCGTATAAACCCTTTTAATTTGTTTCGGAAGTTTAATAAATGTCTTTTGGGATCATTATTAATATAATTGAATTACGAGAGTGAATGAGATGATTCAGTTTGGGTATACTATTCCACAATTGGACAATCTCCAAAATCTGAGTAAACAAGGTGCTTATAATTAATCTGCTAGCCTCTGCAAGTAGAGCCGATTCCAAGAAGAGAATAAGTTGATCACGGCTTAGGAATGAACTTAAAAGGAGTGTTGGACCGGGGCCTTGGTGTACTTGCTGCTAAGAAATTTTGAAGTGTGGATAATGCATCATTATGGAATTATAAATCTTGGACTAAACATTACATTTGAGAGCATAGTGCGTCATTCCGGTTGTTAAGTGGAGGTAACTGGTCTCAATGCTTATGAATTGTACTAGTTGCAGTTTAATTGTATCATCAGTTCAATACACTCTAGACTCAATTCATTGGAGGAGAAGATCCTATAATATCCTACACTGCACAAGAGCCTTAACCTACACCACATCACTTATCTTGTGTTGGTATTAATTATGCCCAGAGACGTTACTGAGGAAGCATTACCATAGTTAATCCCAGAGGTACCACATTTTACCATAGTTATCCGAGAGGTACCACGGAAAGCACATCTCAAGCAGCATAACGGTCAGGATTGGATTTAGTTGCAGCTAAATGAGACTTGAATCCTGCGCAACAACTAGGTGGAAGAGCAGACCCTTTCAGGTAGGGAATCCGATGGTGTCACCATGCTAACCACCATACCTCCTCAAATTGCACGTCCAGCTGCATAAGGAGCAACAACAACCATGCAAGCAAGAACAACACAAGCAATGCCTAACTATCGATTTGGTTCGAGAAAAAAGATGCATTGGTCCTTGCCAAATAATTGTAAATCCTTCGTAGACAAAGCTAATCAAAGGTGGGGATGTTCATGAAATCTTCCAATGTGCAGTGAATCTAGGGTGTCTCACTGAAACTCTTCTTTTTTTCTTATCTAGGAATGAGTGCTTGAAAAACAAATCTGCTCAATATTGAGTGTTTGAAAAACAAATCTGCTCAACAAGGTTGATTGAATTGTGCTAATTAGAGCAGTCCTCTCTAGTCTAGTAGTCTACTATTTCTCTATATATGAAGCCCCGGCCTCAGTTTTTAAGGTGTTCGAAATACTGGTGGAAATAAACTTCACCTAGTCAAATGGTAGCAACTGTGCTTACCCGTCATAGAAGGGGGTCTGGAAATTAAAATTTAGGCTTCTGAATCGACATTAATTAGTAACAATTAGCATCGCTTAGACAGGTATATCTGTATTATTAGTGTGTGCCAATCGTAATCTGATATTAGATATCACTAACCATAATCTAAACACATTATGATTGAGTTTCCCGCCATGAACAATTGCCATCTTCCAGTGGGCTGTCTTAATTGTGATTTATTTTTTATTTTTTTGTCAACAAAACATTTGGCAACATTTGGCATTGACGAGTTTCGAACCCAAATCACTCGTAATTGTGAGTTTAATTAACTATAAACATTGCGAACGGGAGTTGCCGAGTCATTTGATGGGTAGGTCTATCCTTTGACCAAAACGAAAAAAGAAAGACAAAAACTTGAAAACACTGAGTCGACAGATTCAATAACATCTCCACATGGACGTTCCAGATCAATTTACTACCCTATATAAACGAAATGACCTAATTCCTCGAAGTTTCATTTCCATCTTTTCTTTACCAAGAGAGAACCGTGAGAGAAAGAGAGAGGGCGGGAGGTATTAGGGTTCTATATCTTAGCCTCAAGTAACTAACACAAATGGGGTGTTGTTGTAGAAGTGGTGGTGGTTTTGTATGAGAATGTGTCGGTGGTCAGAAAAAAACAACTCAAATGAAATGCATCATGATTTCTTCTCTCAAATCAATGGTATGTTGTCGCTTGTACTTGGTTTTTATAGTGGTCTCTTGATACATCGCATCAGGGACATATGGAATGATGTTTGTCATTCAGAGTAATCATATGGAATGATCCAAACAAATATCTTTTGTGGATTGCCGGAGCTAATTCTTCCCAGATTCTTCTCAATGTTTCTAAGAATGCTTTTAGCTTTGATGAGCAGAGACTTTCGATAATATGTAATCAGAAAAAGGAAACGTTATTGTGCATGAAGAATTTTATAAATCCAAATCTCCAATTTAATCAATCTTTTCATAAACCCTATTTGTTTCAGAAATTTTGACGTTTTGGAATCTATTAACTGCTAGCTAGCTAGGTTTCTTGCAAATATCCGTCCAGATTGGATCTACAATCAACATATGACCTGTGCATAAAACCATTTTAACAAATTTCTCTTGTTATGTGGCCAGCAAATTCCAAGTTCCCAAATTCTCCCTATACTAATTGACATTCATGAAACTATTCAATTGCTCGCCAAAGACAGCTTATAGAAGTCCTGCAGAATTGGACAATCTCCAAATACTCCCTTTACTAATTAACATTCATTCATCTCAAGCGTTTGGGTTCATTCTCTACTTTCCAGAATTGGACGATTTATTAGATGAATCGTGTTCTGTTATTGAATTCCAATCCCACTGCAATTTTTGTTTTCTCATCTTTTTGTTTCTTCATATTAATGACCGTTACTCATGCTATTTGCCACGATTTACCATTTACTTGATTGGGTCTTGTTACGACCACCTACAATAAATGGATTGCATGAAAAGGTTCATAGACAGAGTAGTGGAGAACCAAGTTTATCTCTCATGGATCAGTGGAGATGCGGCATGACCATTTGAAAATTTTAATAAAATCCCTTGTATATGCTCAGTTGTGAAAACTCACCAGATATCTCTCACCGATCTTATGTACTTCCCAGTAAGCACACACCAAGACTATTGTATTCTTCAACATCTACAAATTAGAGGGTGCAGTAAGATTCAAGGATTTTAAGTACATGATGACGAGGAGTTTAGTCTCCAAATGCGCATTTTAATTGGAAGTTGCCTTCAACCAACTCTTCCACATGGTAACATGAATGGTTTTATCGACATTTCATTTCCGTGTTGTAATACTGCTAGATTAAAAATGTTAGAGCATAATTATTTATCCACGGAAATTGTACTCAGGAAAATTGAGTGAACAATGTATTGGTCAATATTTCAAAGCTGACTACTAAACACTGAAAATACCACAACCGCACTGAAAATCAATGCCAGTACTTGCAAGAATACTGAACATAGTTCTGGTACTGATGAGAAGAATGTTCATGCTAGCGCAGTAGCTGATCAGTAATAGCTGTGGAGGTCGAATGACATGCATGATCAGTAGCATCTCATGCTGGCATGGCTGTCAAAGAGTCTGACTGATATGGGGAAAATATGGTTAGACAGTTAGACTAATAAAGGCTTTTTGGAGTATTATTATTATTTCAAAAATGATTTATACCCCGCGGGTTGAATCCCGCGGGTTACACACACAAAAAGTGTGTGAGAGAGAGCAGCAGGTCCCACCAACCCGCAAAGCCCAACCCCCTGCTTTCCAGGGGTGGCGGGTTGGTGGGGCCCGCTGCTCTCTCTCACATACCTAGTGTTTGTGTAACCCGCGGGGTCCAACCCGCGGGGTATATATATCAGTTCTGTTATTTTAGAATTATTTTGGATTCGAGAATTTTCTGACTAAATTTCTATTGTTTCCCTGTAAAAGGAGACCAATCTATTTTAGTTTACACATGCAATAAAATTATTATGAAAACGTGAGTAATCTTGGCTTAGTTTCTACCCGCTTTTCTGTATTTCATGCTTTTATTCTCTGTCAGTAACAATGGGTAACACACGACCTAAAGAGATGAATCCATTTGTACAGAACGAGTTCCTTTGCATCAAAGATTCAAGAACAACTAAGGCAACAAAAACTGACAAAGCCAAAGGAGAAAAACAAGAATAGAAGCTCTCAATTGCTACATTACCACCACCATCATGTCCATGTGCACACCCATCTGCACTAATACGTACATTGAAGTAGACATTAGAGATATGCATATTTGACCGAATTGTCTTTTGCTCTAGCCGATTAATGCACGAACGTTTGCCGCCCCGCATTTTTACCGCTCCCGAATTTGCTAACTAGGGCTCCCAGTGGATAATTTGACCTCTTTATGTGGATATTTGACTAGTTAACTGTTTTGGATGTGACTAGTTAACTGTTTTGGATAAAAAGTTTTTCGGTTGGGGCAGATTCCCGAATTGTCGCTCGATTTTGGGGCACATTTCCATTCTCCCTGAAATGAAATAGTTAGCATAAACAAAATAAATTGCATTGAATTGATCGAATTTGTGAGACAGATACAAAAAAAAATCCAGACGCACAAATGCAACAAATAAAAAAAGGTTCAATGTTACTCAATGTCTCGTGAGCCATATGTTGTTTTTCAAATACCTCAATGACTCAAGTAAACACATGTACTACGGGAAGGAGATTTATTATTGTTAGAGTTGTCGAAGTTTCTAGAGTATTCTAGGCTTAGTATGGTCTGTCAGCCTCGTCTGCCAGCCTCGTCTGGCAGAGTTTCCTAGTATATCTAGGAGTTTAAGGTGTACAAGGAGGTGTAACTTAGAAAACCAAAGATGCGATATCTTTGGTAAGTCCACCGCCTATGTACCTTGGCAGTCAAGTTATGTAAGCCTATATATAGGCATCGTGTTAAGCCTGTTAGATACGGACAATCGGGTGATAGACCTTCTGGTAATTACAAAGACAGTTAGGTGTTGGTGTCTCTTGTAATAGGTTCTATCAATAAAGAGTTGATCGTTGCTGTTTGTGGAGTAGGTACACCGAACCACGATAAATCCCTGTGTTCTAGCTTTGTTTATTCTTCGTTGTGTGTTTGCATCTTTGTCTTTAGTTCTACTTAATCCAAAGGACAAGTTCTTGGTGTGATTACTGCTGTAATCCCAACAAGTGGTGCGTTGCAGGTGGAAAGGATTATTGTTGGAAGTAAAAGATGTTTGGCTCTACATCTGGTGGAGGTTTCTCGAAGGTGCATGGATTTGATATTATCAAGTTCAATGGGAAGAATAATTTCACATCGTGGCAAACGAATGTTAAGGATATTCTTATTAGCATGAAGCAGGTTAAGGCGCTCAAGGACAAGCCAGCACCGTTACCAACTGGTGTGACGGATGAGAAGTGGCTTGAACTTGATTTGGAGGCATGTTCAACTATTCGGTTGTGTTTGTTGAGGGAGATTACTCACAACTTTGCTGGTGAGACTTCAACAAAGACGTTTTGGGAAAAATTGGAGAAGCTCTACTTGAAGAAGGACTTAACTTCAGAACTTTACTTTAAGCGCAGACTTTATGCCTTTAGGATGGCTTCAGGTAAGTTGTTGGTTGATCATATTAATGAGTTTAATAAGATTATTTCGGATTTGGCTGATATCGGTGTCAAGTTTTCGGATACAGATAAGTCAATGATGTTGTTATGTTCTTTACCTCAATCGTATGAGACCTTTGTTGATTACTTGTTGATTGGGAAAACTGAAGGTGACAATAAATTAGTTTTCGATGATGTGGTTTCTACTTTACAAGCAAGAGCTTTAAGGAAACAAGTATGTGATGAAGAAGTTCAAGCTGAAGGTTTGTTTGTTGAGAGGGGGAAGAATGGTAACAAAAAGTTTAAGTCTAAGAACTAGTCAAAGAATAATGGCAGTGATGGGTGTTATTATTGTCATAAGCCTGATCACTTTAGGATTGATTGTCCAAGGCTAAAGGCTAAGGATGGTAAGTATAAGAAATCAGATTCAGTTAAGGTTATTGCTTCGGTGGCAGAAGGAAGTGATATTTTTGGTGAGCCAATGTGTGGCTTTGATCAGGAGGTGCTAGCTGTTACATCAAAGAGTTATCTCAATGATGGTTGGATGCTTGATTCTGGAGCTTCGTATCACATGTGTTCCACAAGGGAATGTTTCACCACTTACAGAGAGGTGAATGTTGGTACTGTTATGATGGGTAATTCAAATACCTGTAAAACAGTTGGGGTTGGTACTATCCAGGTTCTTTCGAATGGTGTTACTACTACACTGTCAGAGGCTAGACATGTGCCTGATTTAAGGAGGAATTTGATTTCGTTGGGTGTACTTGAATCTGTTGGATACAAGTATGTTGCTGAGTATGGTTTCCTAAAGGTATCATGATTGATGGCAGTTTGAGGATGACTGGTGCAAGGCATGGAAACTTGTATTTCCTTCAGGGAGATATAGTTTCTGGTGGAGCTATGGTTTCTGAATCTGTGGATGAGAAACAATTGAAGTCAACAGGTTATGGCATATGTGACTTGGGCATATGAGTGAGAAAGGCATGTTGGTGTTGAGTAGTAAAGGCTTGCTAGGCAGTGAGAAGTTTTGCAAGCTTAACTTTTGTGAGCATTGTATCTTTGGGAAGCAATGAAGAACTAGTTTTGGTACCTCTGTACACCACACACAGGGTATGTTAGATTACATCCACTCGGATGTTTGGGGTCCCTCTCATAATGTTTCTAAGAGAGGGATTAAGTGGTTTGTGACCTTTATAGATGACTTTTCACGGAGAGTTTGGCTTTACACCATGAAGCATAAGAATGAAGTCAATAGGTTGTTTAAGAAGTGGAAGACCATGGTTGAGAAACAGATTGGTCGTGTGGTTAAGAAGATACATTCTGATAATGGAGGGGAATACACCGAAGATCCATTAAAAGAGTTTTGTGAAGAACAAGGTATCGTTAGGCACTTCACAGTTAAAGGTACACCACAACAGAATGGAGTAGCTGAGCGAATGAATCGCACACTACTTGAGAGAGCACAGTGCATGTTGTCAAACGCAGGTTTGAACAAAGTTTGGTGGGCTGAAGCAGTTACGACGGCGTGCTATCTAGTAAACAGATCACCTTCAACATATATTCAGTGCAAGACACCTTTGGAGGTATGGACTGGTAATCCTGTCAACTACTCTAATCTGAGAGTGTTTGGTTGTCCAGCTTATTTTCACGTAAAAGAAGATAAACTGGGTGTTAGAGCTAAGAAAGCAATTTCTTGGGATATCCAGAGGGTGATAAAGGTTATCGACTATGGTGTCCAGAATTGAACAAGTTCATCATTAGTCGAGATGTGACCTTCAATGAGAGAGCTATGTTTGATTCAAAGAAGTTCACAGGTTGGGATTCTCAAATTGAAGTTCAGAATGAGAATAAAGTTGAAGACGATTCGATGCAAAGAGAACAAAGAGTTCTTAGTTCATCTCCTACTGGGAAGGAAGTAGAAGCGGAAATTCAAGTAGAAGATGAAGTTCAGGTGGAGGTTCCTAATGTGGAATCGGTTCAGCAACAAGTTCAGAGTCTGCCAGACAAGAGAGTATGCCAGACACGTCTGCCAGACAAATTCATAGTGTTCCATCTTTAGTTTCTCAGAGGGAGAAACGTATTATCAAAGTACCCAAACGTTATGGCTATGAGGATGTCTCTCACGCACTGTCTGTTTTTGAGGATGAGCCATTTACTTTCAAGGAGGCCATGAGAAGTGCTCATACCAGTAAATGGAGGATAGCCATGGATGAAGAGATGGAGTCTCTTGATAAGAATGACACCTGGGAGCTGGTGGAGTTGCCTAAGGGTCATAAGAAGATTGGGTGCAAGTGGGTATATACTGTGAAAGATGGAGTTCCAAATACTGAGGGTATTGTCGATGGTGTACGATACAAAGCAAGGTTACACTAGTACAAATATCCACATACGTGACAGTTCAGATTTTATCCTCGTGACAGCTTGAGTAGGTAACTGTCACAATATATAAATCGGTGACAGTTCACTCTGTTAAGAGTCACTGTTTGATGTCAGTAACCATGACGGTTGACCTGCTATACAGTGACAT
>JAJJMA010063155.1:0-10699 GCA_023529015.1 Papaver nudicaule
AATGAGGAGCATCGAAAACAACAATACGGGATATGGTGTAACAGTGAACGGATGAAGTAGCGAATCTAAAAAAATCTGCTACATACCAAATAAGGTTCCAGCAAACCCCATCCACCCGATTGAAATAAATTTTCTGGTTGCAATGGCTCAGATTAAAGCGAGAGAATCTATATTGCCTGGGCGATACAGTCTATATCGCCGAGCGAGATAATTTATATCGCTTTCAATCTAAGCCACCCAATATTCAAATTCTAACGGATATATCAGCGTCCAGCGGTTAGGGGTTTCTGGAGTACAACGACTACTTATTCAAATTTTCGGCTATAAAAACTAAGTTTTAAGAACAACCAAAACACACCACAACTATTCTCCTCTGTTTCTTCTTCTTTCGAGTTCTACTGTCAATTTTAAAAATGGTTAACTTCACTAGGAAGGAAGATGTAGCATTAGCAAGAGCATACGTGAGCATTACACAGGATGGTGTTGTTGGAATTAATCAAGCATGTTCGACATTTTGGGCTCGTATTGAGGCAGAGTACCTGCGGGTGAAACCAAGTAATAATGAGCGTAGCATGCACTCTCTCCAAAATCGAATTTGTCTTCTTAGGAAAGAGGTTAAGTTGTATGTGTGTTGTGTTGCTAGACATCTCAGGAACATGAAGAGTGGGTGGTGTGAGGCTGATTGCGTAAGTGTAATTGTTTTGCCATTCCGCATTTAACCGTATGTATTACATGGTCTATGGTTAATTTTGATCTTGTTGTTTCAGTACAAAGCCGGTTTGGAAGACTACGAGGTCGGACCACCCAAAAGGACCTGGAAACATGAACAAGTGTTTCATATTTGGAGGGGGCGGGCATCGAGGATATGAACCCAGATACATGTAATGAAAACATGGATGATGGATCTCTGAATACCGCCTATGTTGCCTCTGCTTCTCAACAAATTGAGCTTGATGAAGATGGAAATCCAACTGAAGGGGTCACCCAGAATGGAGAACGGGGTAGGTTCTACGAGCGAGACTTGCCTAGAGAACATAAAGGTCGTGATTCCCTAAAGCGTGATAGAGAGTTCGCTAGAGCTGAGCCAAGTGGAATCTCAACCCTCAATGACCTCATCTGAGATGACAATTCCTTCAAAAGAGTGCAAAGCGAAAGAGACTCGTCAATATTCCGTGAGTATGTGGATATCAAACAAATAAAATCTGACATGGAAATTTTAGATATCGACACGGATAACATGCCCGATTGGAAACATGAGTTTTACATGAAGGCTAAGAATAAGGTTCTCCGCCGCCATGATTGCAACCCAATAGGCTGAATGGTTTCCATCACAACTGGGCTTGCGTAACTACTGGTTTCAAGATTTCTGTAACTGTATTTCCCTTCCATGTTTTATTTTTAGATTAAGTAGTACTTTTTTTCCGTTTTCCTGTATTTCCCTTCTACCAATGTAACCCGTTTGCCAATCAATATAATATGTTTGATAATCTTGGGTTGTTAGTATGTAGATGTTTTGCATAGAATGTGGGAGGAAAAAACTGAGCCAAAAAATGAAGTACTATGGTTGAGGGCCAGCCCAACTTCAGATGTTTTGTAATAACACTTATTAACGATTACAATCTAAATTGGATTACATCGGAATACAAAACACATCGTGCATAAAATTAAATGAAGATTAAATATTAAAATTAAATGAAGCATCTGGACCGTATCCATCAAGACTCTCGCGTAAAATATCATAGCAATCTTCGTGCAAAAAGTCACCTCCATGCTCTTCCAGATACATGGTTTTGGCATGGGTTTTCTGACAACCACGAGTTCAAATTTAATTAAGTATACATTTAAATGAAATGAAAACACTTCACCAAAATGGAAAATTCATTACTTACTCGTTGTTCATCGGTCCATATGGGTTGATCAATGATGAGGTCAATCATACTCTTCGTAAAAATTTCACAGATTGATTAATGATTCGAAATCGAAATGCCAAGGCTACATCGAATCTTCCATTGGGGTTTCCGTTGGTAAGATTGTGAAAGATTTGAAGAATCATTTGCCAGTATAAGCCCTACTCCTTGGTGGAGTAGAGGCGTTACGATAGAACTCTATAGCGATATAAGCTTGTGTTACAACATTATCTTATTCATCGGTAAAACTCCTCCTATCCATATTGGAACCTGGAAAAGATAATCAACCAAAACTTTCGTGCGCCTTTAAAGAACATATACAATATTCATATCCATCACTGTTGTTTTGGATGACGATATCCACACATCAAAGCCAAATCCATTACATTGCTATCACTTTATGAGTATGAAGATAAGGTGATATCTTATTCAAGATAATGTTAAATCTTATCCATTGCATTCACTGTCGCAGTCTCCAAATGCCTATAAATCCCTTGCCTCTTCCTTCTTCAACTCCACCAACAAAAAAACAACTTAAAACTTATTTGAAAGCTTATTACTAATCATCTTCAAATGCAAATATGCACAAAGAGTGAAGATATGGCATTAGAAAATTCTTATGTCGTTGTTGCCCAAGATGCCCTTGCAGGAAATAACCAACCCTCTGTGATGTTCTGGACTCGAATCGAAGAAGAGTTTATAAGGTTATTGCCACAAGGAAACCATAGATCAAGATCTTCCCTGCAAAACAGAGTAAGTTTTTTGAAAAAGGAGGTTAAGCGATATGTTTGTGCCGTGCGTGGTTACATGTTCCCTTTGGCAGACGGGTGGACAATTGAGGATGCAGTAAGTAAATGTTCTATTTCTTTGCTACTACTTAAGTTCTTGTTATTACTTTACTAACCACTTGTTATTTTTTTTCCGCACTCAAGTATCGTGAAGGTCGCGGGGACTATGAGTTAGGACCACCGGCAAGAGGCTGGAGGTTCAACGATATTTTCATTATCTGGAGGAACCAATTGCCTGGAATGAACCCGGAGAAGATTTGGAATTAACCCTGAGAAACTTTTATTAGAGGAGACGATTCACGTGAACATCCGGGGTATTGGGCTTCATCTATTGGTACATCACAACGTTGCGACTCCTCTTGCCGTTCGTTTTATGTTGCGACTCCTCTTGTCGTTCGTTTTAAGCTTTATTTCCCTTCAACCGTAGTTGTAAGTGCAATGGTATGTCGGATTCCATAGGTTCCATATTAATCCTCCATCCTGGATTGTAAACTTTATATAATCGACCTTATCCATTGTATAATACGCTTATGTTATGTAATAAAAAACAAGTGTTTCCAAATTTACTCTTGCTAATGTACCTAATCCTTAAACCCCCTAAAAAAATCAATTTGCGTTTCAAGGTTGTATAGGGTTGTATACAGAAAAAATCTGAATGGGTAAATGTTATTCAAAAGGCCTGAATCGGGAGTGTAAGCGGAGTGTGACAAGAAACGTATCACAAGCGTAACCGGTGTAACCAGGGTGTAAATTAAAAAAGATCAAACTGAAAGCGATGGAAAGTATCTCGCTATCCAGAAAGCGAGATACTTTATCTCGCTAAAGTGAAAGCGAGGAAGTTTTCATCGCTTTTTGAGCGATACATTTTGTATCGCTTTCCTCCAAGTTCCGGGAGGCCAACTGTGGATTTACGGATGCTGTGAAGGAAGAGGAGAGAGAGGAGGGAATAGACGACGGTTTTCAGTCACCTCATCCCTCTTTTCTCTCCATTGATAACAGCTTTAGTAATTGTAAGAGTACCTGAGAAGACAATTTCCCAAGGCTATGTTTGACATCAGGGAAAGAAATAATCTCACTCAAAGTGCATTCTGTGAAATGAAGTTAAAAACAGAGTAACAGATACCAGACCATGCTTTTTCTTTAATGTAATGGGCCCATAATTTCATTGAATCGAATATGTTATCGAACAGTGAAAACATGTTATTTCCATGGAAAGATGGCCAGTTCTTGGAGAATCAATCAGATACAAACACAATTTAAAGTGGTGTGCTGTTTTTGGGGTTGCATGATTTTTGTTGGGGCTTCAAAACACTAAAACTATTCAGATTGTATTATAAGGGGTGACTACGTAATCCTACCAAACAAACAAAAAAAATTTATGTCATACAAAAACCCCACTTTTTCCTTTGATACTTCATCTTCTTCATTTTGTTTCAAAAAAAAAAAAGAAAACCAGCGCCGCCTTCGCAAAGACCGCAACTACCACCGGCGCCTCCGCATCAAACCAATATCATCAAATCGAATTTCTCATACCATTCAAAAAATTAAATGAATTCGTGAGCTAGGTATTCGATCACTAGTCACCAGACTCACCACTATCTATGTCCTCTATATCCAACCTTATTTTCAAAATACAAGCATGAGGACATATTAAAAAACCCACAGGTAAGATCGAAGGGGATTCTCCATATATATACTTCATCTTCTTCAATGAAATTTTTATCAGCACCACCTCTATTGCTATCCACCGCCACCACCACCACCACCACTGCCATCACCACCACCACCACCACCGCCACTAATACTTGTCGGATATTTACGCCTTGGTTAAGTATTCAATCCAAGGCGTAAACTTAATTTACGCTTCATTTTCAAATTTTACGCCCCATTTTTTTTTTACGGTTTGGTTTGGAAATTTACGCCTCAGTTTTTTGTGAGCAAACTCCATTTTTTTTACGCCCAAATTATTTTTACGCCCAAATTCTTTTTTTTACGCCCCAATTCATTTTTTACGTCCCAATTTTTTGTTTTTACGCCCCAATTTTTTATTTTACGCCGGGATTCATTTTTTTTATGCCCCAAATCATTTTTTACGCCCCAATTCAGTTTTTTACGCCCATTTTTTTACGCCCCAATTCAGTTTTTCACGCCCCAATTCATTTTCTACGCCCCCAATTCATTTTTTTACACCACAATTCATTTTTTTACGCCCCAAATTTGGATATGGGGTTTTTTTTTTTTTTACGAGTAACCCTATTTTGTTTTTGGATTGAAGCCCCATATAAAAGTCTGCAGCCCCAAAAACAGCACATTTAAAGTGATTATAAGGGAATTGATCCGTAATCGGTCATTTTATGGGTACGCAGTTGGGCCCAATATATGTGTTCTTATTTCTGTATTCTGTTCTTCCTTTTGTTAGTTCTCAACATTGGCTAGCTGCAAATTGGTAGAGTATTATAGTGGATTTGTTTCACCAACTGACCTCAAATCATCATGTGGTGTTAAATGATCAACTGATGCAGTATACGTGAGAGCAATAGCCCAGCTTGTAATGACAGTAGCTCCCCCGGAAGGGATTAGCTCTATAGCAGAAACCCTGCTTAGTTACCCGTACGACTATTTGTGACATGCTTCCTTGAGATCACATGGTATTTAGGTATGAGAGTGCCATAATTCATACACGCATTAATCTAAAGAGATATTTTATAAACTGCCCCTATCCCAGAAACCGACTTACCCATTTGCCCCCGAAAAAGTTTTCATTTATTAACTGCCCCTACCGTTAGTAATACAGTCTAGAGTGTTAGGTCAAACCTTGACTAGTCAAACTTTTTCGCGAAATTACACAGCTGACCCTATAGAATACAAAAACACACGAGTTTTAGGTTTCATTTCTCTGAAACAGAACCATCGACACAGTGAGGGAGAAAAGAAGAGATGAGAGTCAGTTAGGGTTTCGGAGGAAACCAGTTAAATTGATCAAGATTCTAGTGTTAGGGAGTGAGATTCAGTGATTTCGAAACCAGTAGAGTGATTTTTAGGGTTTTGTTGAGACATTACAGTTAGGGTTTGGGTTCAAAGATGATGAAGGAATTTTTTTTTGAAAAGGAAAACTGATTTTGCTGGGTAATAATCAATTCTAAACGAAACCCTAGTGTTAATATCACTGATTTTGAAGTTTTGTGCAGTTTATTTGATGTTTATAGCAGAAACCCTAACTGAAAATTTTTGGTTTCAGTTTTATAGATGGGTTAAACGGGAAAGAGAAGAAGAAGAAGAAGAAGAAAAAAAGATGATAATCCGTAAGATATCTCAACCAATTTTGTGTTTGTGTATTGAGATGTTTGTGTTGAATTAGGGTTTTTGTGTAATCCAATTTTGAGTTCAGGGATTAGGTGTAGCAATTGGTTTTACTGAATATGAAATTGAGTTCAGGGATTGTATGTAATATGTTGTTTGAATCCAAACTTTCATTACTGTATTGTTGTGTAAATTTTAAGGTTTTAGTATGCTGGGTGATGATGGTAATGAGCATATAATCTGTACATAATATACATGATGGGTAATAAACTTTGTTTAGTGGCATCATCACTTTAGGATTACAGGACATTCTGATTGATTTGTGATCAACATATTTTGTTCTCATTAACTCAGATGGTTTTGTTAACAGACTTGTAATGTTGCACACCTGATTGCTTAAACATGATGAAATACGGTGACATTAAGGTATCATCAATTGTGGTGATGGTGGGTCTTGTATTACGCCATTGCGACCTTAGCAGCTTTCACATGTATCTTTGTTATAAACTGCAAGTAACTTCCCTTATCACTGTGTAAAGTATTAACTGAACCTTGTGTGTTGTTATTATTAGGGAGGGTTGTCTCTACCATGGTGCGCATACGGAGGCGAAAAAACCTGGGAATTTCTTCTGGTATATTAATCTCAACATCAGTAACATATAAATTAATAAGTTGTGGGAAACCTCTAATGCATTTTTACACCCAATGGGAGGTTTCAAAGTAGACCTACTAAAAAGGAACCTCCTGCATTAAATCATGTTTAGCTCTTTTGGTTTGCAACCTGTTGAAGTACTTCCCTGTACAACTATTTCATGTCTTCACTAGTTATGATTTAGTGTGAAATGTTTGTGGCTACCTTTTTATTCTTGAATAAGACGTTATTCACAAGTTTTTTTGGGTCCTGCAGGTGTAGATTATTCCTCTATTCAATTTCCTAAGTGGAATAAGAATGGAAATGTTTCTAAAGCTCCTGTTAAGAGAACCATCTCAGTCACTTCACTTGATGATAGCCCGTCAAAGAAGGTACAATTCTTATCATGATTTCCTATGTGGTTTTGTTAATTTAGCAAGGCACAAGCACTTTCTTGACTGCATGATCTGCGCAAAAGATTGATTGATTGCGACACTTACATGTTAAGGATGTGTCTTGTTCCAGAGTAACTCGATACCAAGTCTCGCATCTGTAGATGTAACTGTTTCTAGCTCATCAAAGGAGGAGCTCGATCAACAACTTCCAGGTTTGCCTTTCATTGTATTGTTAATTATACCGGTGACTTGTATAATCATATATCTCAGTTATGTTGATACTAAAGTTGTCCGATTCGATTTCTTTTATTACCTCTATCGATCTTCTTTGTTATTTATGGTGTTATAGCCTTTGTTTAAATGAGGACCGGCATGCAAAAAATGAAATTGTACTTTGATCTTATCTGAATGGGTTTGATACTTGTTACAAAGACTAGTGTTAGAGTTCTGTTTCATCACATACATGTCCTAGGTTCGTATGGAAGAGTGTTTAGAGTTATACCTCAGGATGAGTCATGTGGGAGAGACAATTTAATGGGTGCATTTGATTAGTGACAACTTTGTCAATCATTCAAGGTAGGATTATATGTGAATAGCACTGTCAAGATCATAGCGACGACCTTTGTTATTGTACCATCCTATCAACTTAAATGATGTCCTACTTTTTTCCCCTCTTCAATCCTGTAGTATTTATACTCTTAGTCCCGTGCTATCATAGGTTTTCCTATATGAGATTTGAATATGAGAATGCTAGAGATGGTTCTATTGAGGTTGAGAAAACACATGGTGTCTTCTAAAGATTAAGAGGACGTCTACCTGATTTATAGAAGCTTGTATTTTCTAAAGTGAATAGAAATGCTCAGCCTTCTCAGGGTGTGCTGTAACCTTGAGAAATAAAAGAGGGGTAGGTGACATTCTCACATTGTCTCGTAAAATCATTTTAAACATATTTTGTTCGGTTTAATTGCTTCCATGTGTCCTTTCAACTGACATTTGGTGTTCATGTCACGGTAGTCAAAATTGTAACATTTATGACTCTCCTGCATGATTTTTGTTTAAATGGAAAGAAGTTTTCCGGTCATTGTCGTATTATCCTATGACTATTTCAATATTCTATAATCATTCCATTAACAAAACATTATCAATGTCCAGTTCAAGGTATTAAACGTAGAAAGCTGCATCGGCGGAAAAGATGGAGAAGGATATGAAACCTCCTATCAATAACAGGAAACAAGGAAGACCAAGAGTAAAAAGAATAAGCTTAGTACTGTTCTTTTTATGTTTTTTTTTATGAATGTCTGGTACTGAAGACTGCTTAGTGGTTCTTGAGCTTATGTTGTTTCAAACATCTTTTGTTAATCAATGAAATGTTGAATCAGTTGAAAATCCTGTGTGCTGGATTGAAAAACAGTTGAATCGGTTTGACTCGGTAATGGGTCGAATCACTGACTCGCTCAGGGGTTTACATGTCTTTATTTGATGCCAGCTGGTGGATAATGTGGGTGAAAATGGGTGAACAAAAGTTTACCGTTTTTTCAAAAAAACGGGGCACTTTATAGAATACTTAAAAAGTAAGGGCACTTTGTATTAGCATATTTCAAACATGGGCATTTTATAAAATCACCCTAATCTAAAAATCCGAGTCCACGCAGAAAACAAAAATTGGCAATAAAGCTCTGAAAGTTTATATACAAAGTCATATACATTCTCACACTATAACTTACAGTTAGTTATCAAAGCTTCAATTCCTTCAAATGTTTATGGATGGATATCACCACACCAAATGGATCTTCACTATGGATCATAATTATCAGTGTGGTTTGGGTACACTTATCAATCAGAATAATTAGTCAATTGGTACAGTAATGGTTATAATTTCTCCAATACAAGCAGCTAGCAACCACCTGCAAGCTTAAGAGTGAGAACTCAAGGTGCCGACATAACCAAACCCCGTGACATAAAAGGCTATCGTCTGGCCGAACAAGTATATGAAGAGCCAGTACTGCCCGAAGACAACATCGTAGCATGCACACACTAGAATGTATGTTCCCATGCCGAGCTCCAAGAAGTTGAGTCTGTTCATGAGCCAATTAGTAAGTAAACAAGGCAATCCTCAAAAAAAGCATACACATGGAAGGAAATGAGGCATGTTTTTGTTACCTTTCTCTGAAAACTGAAAATCTTGATTTCTTTGTTGCAGGGCTAATGTTGTCTTTGGATTTGAGTAGTGCATCTCCTCTTTTTTCAGTAACAACCCATTCGTTTACTCTTCCCCCCGCTTCGAATAGACCTATAAGTGTACCTTTGGTCCGATGCATAGACATGACATTTTCGAAAAGAACCCAGAAAAACACTAGGTGAATCGACCTGCAATATTCACTACGTTAATGATTTTATGATGTGCAACGGAATTAGCAATTGTATAAACTAGATGGAACTGGAAAATTACCTTGGTGTTTCAATTGCATTGAGAATAGTTATGATTGCTGGAATATAAAGTAAAGCCCATTTCGGTATCACAATTTCTGGAAAGAAAACACACGTCGGAATAACAACGCAGTAAAACAAGAACGTTCCGGTATGAGCTATGATCTTTCTGACAAAGAAAAAGCTATATATCACATGAACTTTCTTCCACAGGCTTACCCTCTGCGGATGCACACAGTAAAAATATAATTACCGTTATGGTACTTCATTTCTTACATGAACAAAAGAAAAATATAACAATGAAAAATAGGGATAATATTTACTTGGCTCCTAATGATCTCCATGAACATTTTCCTGAAAAGATTAGCAGGTCCACAAGACCATCTGTGCTGTTGGTACCGAAAGGCTTTGAAAGTACTAGGTAATTCACTTTTTACCTTTCGCATTTCATATACAGATTAAATCAGTAAAAAAGACCTGGTTATAACTTAGAAATCATTGAATACAGAGGAGAGGAAGGAATGCATATGTTATACCTCAATAGCACCAACATACACAAATTTCCATGCCTTGAGACTAGCACGAACAGATAGATCCATGTCCTCAACGGTGGTGCGGTCCTTCCATCCTCCGGCTTCTTTAAGCGCAAGAATTCTCCAAACCCCAGCAGTACCATTGAAACCAAAGAATGCATAAGCTGAAGAACCAACTTCTTGTTCCACCCTGAAATGGTAATTCAGCGACATCTGTTGGACTCTCGTCATCAAACACGTGTTTGCATTCACTGCACAACGAACAAAATTTTCAGCATCCTGTTGTCGTCTGTACCCTATTCAATCAACTATCAAATTTGTGGACAGAATTGACAAGTACTCCATTTACTCGAACCTTTTAAAGTATCTCTAGCTGTAACCACATAATGCAAGTGAGTACACAGTATAGAACTGGCACTAGTACTAGTTCAGAATGGAGCTTACCGAATTTCCAACGAGCTTGAACTAGCCCAATCTCAGGGTTATGAACAAAATAAGGAATGCTTTTGTATAGAAAATCAGGATCAGGTTGGAAATCAGCGTCAAAGATTGCAACGAACTCGCACATGTCAACATACTTATGTTTCAATCCTTCTTTAAGAGCTCCAGCTTTATAACCATCTCGATTACTTCGAATTTGGTACTTGATGTTTATCCCTTTGCTTGCCCATTGTTGACATTCTATCTCCACCAAGTCCTGTAAAACAACCCCATGTTA